>CAOJBK012991379.1:0-12210 GCA_948294925.1 Codiaeum variegatum
TAATAATTTTTTTAAAAAAAAATATTTATTTATAATTTTTAATTAATATATATTTATTGATAATATATTAATTATTTTTAAGGATATATTTATAAATTAATAATTGAATTAATGATTTTAAAAATTAAAAATGGTCTATAATTTTGGACGGATAAAAAAGAAAGTGAGTTTATTTTTTTCGAACGGAGCGAGTATTTATCCAGTATATGAAATATTTTTACAAGCATTATATAGATAAGAATTTCCATATGAATTAACTTGGATGTGATATAGAATTGTTTTATTGTAATTAACTCTTCAATAATTAAATAGGGAAGAGAAAAATATATCTATAAATTACTTGTTAGACTACAATTTGAATATCTTTTGACCAATGAATAAAATACACGTGTTATTTTAATGTGGATTAACCAAGCCTAGTCCTGCAATTGAATTGTCAAAATTCATAAGAAACATGTGTACGTGTTATAATATGATAGTTTATATAATAAAGTTTTGATATTTTCGTAACCAATCGAATGAGATGGGAGGCTTGGGAAATCCTTATCTTAATATATTAAGGAAAATCATTTAGCAGAAAAATTAAAATAAAATCAACCTTTGCTTGTACTAAAGACTTGCACAAGTTATACTTAGCTCTTGTAAGTTTCAACGGTTGCTGCTGATGTGCCTACTTTGCATGCCGTGGCTGGACACAACCCCCATCATCAGCAATGGATTGTAAACGAATTAAATAGCTTATATAAATATTATTAGATTATGATCAACCTTAGACGAGCTAGAGTAGCCAAGTGATAGGCACATGATACCCACACTCTTAGGTCGTGGGTTTGAGTCTCGCTCTCCCAGCCCCTTTAACAAAAAAAAAAAAAGATTATGATCTAGTCAAAACAATTAGGCACTTGGTCTGACTGGAAATTTTTTACACTCAAATCAATGAATTTTGAGCTAGAGAATTCTCAGAAATGATTGAACTATCTAAGAATGGAGGATTTTAAGAACAAGAAAAATTAGAATTTTTTAAGTTGGATTGGAATTATACTTTCTTGAAAAAGATACATGAAGGCCGTTTATCAAGGCCTTGGATTGTGCTAACATGGCACATTGGTCGGCCAGGATCAAGGGCTTTGTTTCTTGGCAGTTCATGGGGCCCACTAGCCGTTGCATTTGTTACACTATGCAACAATAAGTTATTTCTAATTGTAATTAGTTAAGCAAGTTGTAGAATTAATTAGAGCTGCACTTTCTCTTTCCTAGTCAGCACAGTTAGTTAGGCATTCTGTTAGAGTTAGTCAATGAGCTGTATATAAGGTCATCAAGTATGCATAGTACATTTTCATATGAGACATACCAAAAGATTCTATTTCTTCTTCCTCTATTATACTTTACATTTATACAACATTGACATTGTTAGTACAAAGTAAAGGTATAATCTTTTGTTAGAACATGATGGTCAATGCTAGAAAGATATTTTGAATTTGTTGACACACAGGACATGGTCCCTGACATATGCACTGAGGCCAGCCTCCGCACTGAGGTAGTTGATTGACCTACTTTGTATGCTAGTGGTCGAAGGCTTAGGCCTCCAGTGTTTCTCTTATAAGGGCACCCTTTTAATGCTTTAAAGAGGACCTCTATTGATGGACTCTTCACCATGAACCCTTCATTGTAGACCTTTAACTATGGACCCTTCATTTTAGGCCCTTTGTTATAGACCCTTTTGGGGTCATTCGTACTTAGGTTTTGACTTGAGCCATGGCTTGTTATGGGCTTGACTTTCTTAAGTCCTCTAGACCGACACTTCTTAACTTCTTATTATTTTTAACCTTTATCAGATGGACTTGATAAATTTTATTTAAATTTGTTTACATTCAATAACTCAATAATTATATTAAATTTCTAAACAAGTTAAATTAGAGTATTAAAATGATTAGCACTAATAATAAAAGTTGTTAATCATTATCATTTATATATCTTTTTAATATTGGAACAGTTTTTAATGTTTACAATATTTTCATAACCACTTATAGTTATATGAAAAATGTTAGTATTTTTTTAAGCTATGAAAAGTGTTACAATTATTAATGTATTGTTTATATTTTTTTTTTTTGCATGAATTTTTGTAACTATTAATGTTTGTCATTTAATCTCAGTCATATATTTTTTTATCCAATGGTTAAAATTATTGTACTATAGATGAGTATAAACAGTTATTTCCATTTAAATTAAATCTTTTTTAACATTTTATATTTATTAAATATGGGATGTTAACAAATCAAGTGAATGTTAAATCATTCATGCTTTATTTGTTTGGAAATAAATGAGAAGACGCCAATCCTTCTTCAAAGTCTTGAAAAACTTGAAGAACTTTCGGTGGACCGAAGAGCGCCAAAAATGTTTTGAAGATCTAAATTCCTTACTAACCTTACCTCCTCTTTTGAGCCAACCAGTGAAAGGGGAAGATTATATATCTACCTATCTTACTTCAACTGCCTCCTCGCTTGTAGTTGTTTTTGTCAGGGAAGAGAAAGGAGAGCAGTATCTAGTCTACTACATTAGTAGAGTTCTTTAAGATGCAGAATTAAGATAGCACCTGTTAAAAAACATGCCATTACACTCCTCTTAGTAGTAGATAAACTAAGGCACTACCTCGAGTCACATCAGGTGATTTGTTGAACTGACCTTTTACTGAGGAAAATCCTATAAAAGCCCGAGAGTGTGGGTCCAGTAGATGAGTGCGAAGTGAAAATTGGACAGTTGGGAGTGATGTATGAACCTTGAAGAGCTTTGAAAGCACATATTTTGGCAGATTTTATAATAGAAATGACCTCAAATGAAATAGAAATCAAGCTCATACATTCAAAAAAAAGGAGTATGGGAGATGTTCATTGATGGAGCCATCCGAAAAGAGAGTGTTGAAATGGGATTCGTATTAAAAGGAACCCATAAAGTTGTGATCTGATGTAAATTTCGTCTAGAAAACAAACCATCTAATAATGAGGCAGAATATGAAGCTCTTCTAAATGGCCTAGCATTAGTCGATGAGCTTAGAATTAAGAATTTTGTGAGTTATAGTGATCCTCGACTAGTATCGAACATGTCAAAGGTAATTTCAGCCTGAGAAAGGAAAAGATGAAATAGTATACTAAGTTCGTAAGACAATTATCGTCAACATGAGAGAAGCTGAGAAATTGGGAAATTAAACAGATATACAAGGATAAAATAAAAAGGCAGATGTTATTGTAAAAGCAATGGCCAGTAAAAAGGCATTAAACCTTAAAAATATCTCAGTATTTGTACAAATAAGACCCATACCCAAGTGAACATGGTGAGCACTATTAAATGGTGAGGTAGTTGGATGGAGTCATTGGTAGAGTATCTAGCTAAAGAGAAGCTACCCAATGACATAAAAAAAAGTCTTAAAGATAATCGTCTAGGCCAGAGGGTACAACTAAAGTGATAACAACTTGTTAAGAAGGTCAAGAACTCATTCACGGCTGAAATGTATTCCAATTGAGGAAGGAAATTATGTGTTAAGGGAAATACTTGAAGGGGTATGTAAAGTACACGAGGTGAGCACAACCATCACCAGGAAAAAATTATTACAAGGCTATTACTAACTCACTATCCACCAAGATGTCGAGGAGATAGTGGTAGTTGATAACTGAGATGAACCTAATTAGGGTAACCTGAATATTTGATCAATAGGGCATAGACATATTAGAGCCTTTCCCTCTAGCTGCTAGGAAGCTGAAGTTCTTAGTGGTGACAATAGAACACTTTTTTAAGTGGATAAAAGTCGAGCATGTGATGACCATTACCTAAGCGAAGGCGATTGATTTCTTTTAAATTAATATTATGAGCAGGTATGGAATGCTAAAAGTCTTGATTACTGACAATGAAAAATAATTTGACTCAAGAGAATTTAGAAGCATGTGTCAAAACTTGGGTATAGATCTCATATTCATTTTGATCACTCCTTGACAAATGAGTGGCAAAATTGAGGTGGCAAATAGAATAACTCTACAAGGGTTAAAGAAAAGGTTATAGACAAAAAGGGGGATTGGTAGAGGATCTCAATAACGTATTATAGAGTTACGAAACCACCCCTATATCGCCCATGGAAGAGACTCCTTTCTCTATGATGTTTGTCTCAGGGGCAGTGATACTAGTAAAAATTAGGCAACCATTCTATATAGTAGAGAACTTCAATGAACTAGGTCAAGATTTAGAGATAAGACTTTATTTAGACCTACTTGAAAAAAAGTTATTGAATGCCTAGATGATGATGGAAACTTACTGACAGAAGATGAAGGGATACCATGACATGAGAAATATAGGTCAGTCCTTTAAAGAAGGTGATTTGGTGTTAAGTAAAGTCAAGATAATCAGAGGGAATGCACATGTAGGAAAGCTCTAACTTAATTAGGATGGACCATACTAAGTTAAAGAGGTCTTTTGATTTAGGGCATACCGGTTGGAAGATAGAAAAGGAAAGACTTCCCCTAACTCTTGGAATTCCAACAACTTGAAGAAGTTATATCCTTGATAATGTCTTATTAGACTATTGGTTTAGCAATCTTATTTTGATGATAACAAAACTACTTTACTTTAGAAATGTTTTATGTTTTTGAGTTATTGTAGGTGCTCATTAGATGCAGTGCCGCCTAAAGTTGTCCAGAAGCCAGTGCATCTAACCCTACTTAGAGAAGGATCTGAGGTTTAGAAGTGCTCAGTTCTAGGTAGTTTAGATCTTAGGAATTTTATTTAGACTCGTTGTTAAATGGATCACTTTTCTATATGCTCATTTTTTTTCAAGTGATATGTGCATTTCCATAAATTTCCTTTTGGATAAAAATAAACTTTTAAAAGCAAAAAGAATATGTCATTTTGCATTTATTAACATAAAACAACCTCTCAAAAAAATCTAAGTATTGGTTCAAATGCTAAAGTGTTAGGAGCATCTAAGGTTTATTTCATTTGACAATGTTCATCTGACATGAAAGCCTTTCAGTCATGTGTCTGTCTGACATCACATCAGTTGCAAACAGACATAGTATTCTAATAAAAAGAGTTGTTGTGAGATAAACAATATTAAACAAAAGGAGCATCTAAGCTCTTTTACTTCTAAAATTCAAAATTTCCCCTAAAAAACTCACCTTCATCTTCTATCTCTATAAATATCTAACATTTTTCATTAATGAAGGTTGGTTCATGTATTTGATACTTTGAGAAGAAATTCTTTTAAATCTAAAAGATTTAAGAGAAGTATCTAATCTTCTAAATTATCTTTATCTTTTGAGCATTTACTTCTCAATCATCATTGAAAAGAATATTTGATGCATTAACTCATCTCAAATTGCTTTAACTACTTTTGTGTATCATCTTTAATTTGAGATCAAAACAAAAATTCTTTTCTCATACAAATTCCTTGAGCATTTAAGGTTGATCCATATAGGAGTTTGTAATAGACTGTAAGGGTCATCTATCCCTAATATAGGTGAGAGGTTGTTAAGACGCCTAATGAAGGTATGAGGGATTTAGGTGAGGAATGTATCCTTATCTGGGTTAGCTTCTATAAAAGGGTTTCTCTAGCCCAATAAAATAGAGGTGTGTAGTGGAAATCTTAAGGTATGATCCGTAAGGACTGGACGTCTTAGTACTGAACCCAAATAAAATCGTTGTGCCTCTTGTGCTTTGTTATTGCTATTTCTCATTATGCTTTCCTATATCTAACAGTATATTTTGTAATAACCTTTTCACTTAGTTTCTTCTGTGCATCAAGTATTTCATTTATATTTAGAAAGCATCAAGTTGAAATGATTAGTCGTGTGTGCCTCTAATAGCTTAACAGGCAGACGACTGATGATATCTTCAAAGTACTTCTAAGTATAGTTAGATAGCAGTGCAGTCAGTTTCAATTATTCATTAGACATAGTTGAATTTAATATTCTTGAATTTCATCTAAGGTTATCATTTCATACTCAGCAAGCTAAAATTGTTTTCTCACATCTCATCACTCAAAAAGAAAAAGGAAAGAAATTTTTGGGGTAATCTAATTCACCCTCTATTAGACGCTTGACTAAACTATCATGTCTTAGTTTTAAATTATAATAAAGGTTATCAGAGTCTTAAAAACCTGAACAGTTATTTAGTTCTAGGAAGAGATTTTTTATCACTGTAATCCTCCTTAGATTATGGTGGTTTTTCCCCCATCACATAAATGAAAGAAAAAGTTAAAAATATTCATATGATTTACGATATCTATCTGCTCCATCTCATCTCATAGCCTTAAGTTTCTGCTCATAGGCAGAAATAGCCCAAAGCCTAAAATTTCTACATCAGCTTACTTGAAAAGCCTTAAATTTCTGCCCAAAAGCAAAAATAGGCTACTCAACTTACCTAAAGCCTTAAGTTTTTGCCCAAAGGTAGATATAAGCTACTCAACTCTCCCAAGTGTAATGTTACCTTTACTAACATGATCCTTAAGAAAATGCTACCTAATATCTTTGTGTTTTATCCGAGAATGCTGAATGGAATTTTTGGACAAATTAATTAGACTAGTATTATCACATTTGATAGGAATGAAATGCAATGCCGACCAAAATCCTCAAGCTATGTTTTCATCCAAAGAAGTTAAGTGCAACAACTTACGGCTACTACATACTCTGCTTCTATGGCTGATAATGCAACTGAGTTTTGCTCTTTTGAAAACCAGCATGTTTCTTCAGAATTGGCATGTTTTGTTAGTACTTTTCCTATCAATATTACACCCACCAAAATTCATGTCAAAATAGCCAATAAAATCAAAAGACGATCCTTTTGGATATCACAAACCTAAGTTTGGAGTTTCTAGGAGTTATCTCATGACTCATTTGACATAAGCAATATGTGTTTCTTTGGGGTTTGATTGAGACCTAATACATGCAAACACTAAAAAGTATATCAAGCCTAGATGTAACCAAATAAGGAATGACCCTATCATGCTTCTATAAAATTTTGAGTCTATAGATTTACCTTTCTCATTCAAGTCAATCTTTATAGGTTTGCTTATGGGTGTAGCATATGGTTTGGCACTCTATGTATCATACCTCTTCAGCAACTCCCTAACATATTTAGATTGGTGGATTGAGTCTCATGCCCAAGTTATTTCATTTGTAGCTCTAAGAAGAAGTTAAGCTCCCCAATTATGCTCATTTCAAACTCACCTTGCATAGACTTAGAAAATTCTTTACAAATCAATTCATTAATAACACCAAATATAATATCATCAACATATATTTGAACTATTAGCATGTCTTGCTCTTAGTGTTTAGTGAAAAGAGTGGTATCTACCTTACCTTTTAAAAAATCATTTTCATTTAAAAAGTTTCTTAATCACTCATATTAAGCTTTAGGAGATTGTTTCAAACCATACTTGGCCTTTTTAAGTTTAAAAATATGGTTTGGGAAATTTCATTTTCAAAACTAGGAGTTTGTTCAACATATACCACTTCTTGAATAAAACCATTTTAAAAAGCACTCTTTACATTTATTTTAAAAAGTTTGAAAATTTTGAAATAAGCAAAAGCAAGAAACCTCCTAGTAGCTTTTGATATATCTATGGAGGCATAAGTTTCATCGAAATCAATACCTTCTTCTTGTGAATACTCTTTTGGCTATTAACATTGCCTTGTTTCTCACCATGATGCCAGATTCATCAAGTTTATTTTAGAACATCCACTTCATGCCAATCATCGAATGGTCTTTACTTCTTAGGACTAAGCTCCATATTTGTCTCCTTTCAAATTGATTGAGCTCTTCTTTTATTGCTACCACCCAATGTTCATTCATCCTTCATGGCTTCATCTACATTCTTGGGCTCCATAAAAGACAAGAATGTTATATACTCATATGTGTTGTGGAATTGTGACATTGTCCTCACTCATTAGGAAGGATGTCTAATGACTTAAGCATCCTTTACTTCATTCCTAACCCTTGAGTATGGAATTTCTCTAGCATGGTATGGTTAAATCTTCCATTATGTTCCCTAATGCTTTTTTATGATCATCATTTTTTTAACTATACACTTAGAAGCAAATTCATTAAATATAATATGAATGGATTCTTTAACAAAAAGTGTCATTTTGTTAATGACCTTATATGCCTCAGAATGGTTAGAGTAACTAAGAAAATATTCCTCATCCGATTTGGCATCAAATTATCCTAGATTATTTTTCCATTGTTATGCAAAAAATATTTACAACCAAAAACATAGAAATATACTATGTTAGGACTTTTATCTTTCCATAAATCATATGGAATTTTCTTAAAGACAGGCCTAATCATTCCCTTATTGATGATATACCATGATGTGTTGACAGCTTCAGCCTAAAAATACTTTAGTAAATCATTTTTACATGGCATGATCTTAGACATTTATACTAATGACTTATTTCTCCTTTCAATAATACCATTTTATTAAGGGGTTCTAGGTGCTAAAAATTTATGCTTAATGCCATTTTGTGCACAAAAACTTTCAAAATCAAAATCTTCAAACTCAGTGCTATGGTCACTCCTAATGCATGTAATAGCATAACCCTTTTGAGATTGCAATAACATAACTAATGACATGAATGTTGTAAATGCATCACTTTTTGTGCAAGAAATAACACACAAATGAACCTAAAATAGTCATCAACTATAACAAGGCAATAGTGTTTACTACCAAGGCTAGATGTCCTTATTAGATCAAACAAATCTATGTGTAAAAGTAGTAATGGTCTAGAAGTTGAAAAAATATTTTTAGTTTTAAAAGAACTTATAACATGTTTGCCTTTATCACAAGCATCACAAATACTATCATATTTTAAAATCATTTTGGACAAACCTTTTACCAAATCCTTTTTACAAAGCTTTGATAGATTACACATACTTACATGGCCTAGTCTACATGTCATAAAGTGAGATCCTCATCCTTTGAGGAAAATAGGCAAAGGTGTTTGATTTATTTATTTCTTAAGTCCACTAAGTACATATTGCCCTTATGGTACCTAACAAAGGCCATCTTGGTAGTTTTGTTATATATGACTTAACACACAAGAGAAGCATAACAAACTCTATAGTCCTTATCATATAATTTACTAACTCTAAACAAGTTATGCTTCAAATAATGCACAAATAAAACCCTAACAATGGAGAAGTCATCATTACCTATTGTGTCAACTCCACATATCTTACCTTTGGAGTTGTCATCAAGCTTAAATTTCCTGATCCTTTTTTTCAAGCTTGAGGAACTTATTTTTATCACCTGTCATGTGATTTGAGGATCCACCATCATTAACCCACTTTTCTTGCCTTGATTTGTTCAAAACCTACAACAAAAACACAACCTCAACCTTTTAATGGTACCCTTTTTATCTTGGGTTCATTCATGTTAGTTCCACTAGTAATCCATACCCTATTAAGAATGGTCTTAGATCCTTTTGGAATTCATACATTTTTAATGGTGTATGGTTTCCTAAGCCGAATAGGGAAAGTAAAAGGTGTGTGTTCATGGAACTTATAATACTTACACAAACTCAATACATTTGGAATTAAATCATTTTACTTGAAGAAAGTATTATATTTTCTCTCATTTTCACCAGCCTTGTAACCAATGTCAACTTTGTCATAAACCCCTCTTTATGAGTTTATGATATCCTCAAGGGTTTTACTTCTAATGGTGAACTTTCTTAAAAGTTCGCTGGAATCATCAAGTTCCCTTTTAATTTTATCATGCTCACAAATGAGTTTATCAAAAAAGATTTGAAATCCCTTGAGTTGGTTTATGAGTTTTTATTTTTCAACACTTAAAGAATTAGAGCTTTAGCCCTTCTTATAAATATAAATCCATTTGATCAATTTTGTTTTCAAAATTTTATTCTCTTTGGTGACCTCAATGAAATTATCCATGAGTTCATTAAAGGCACATTGTAATTCATCAAAGGAGTAGATTTTGATGGTTACCGCATCATCATCTTCATGCTCCTCTTCTTGAGCTATCAAGGAAATTTTAGCCTCTTCATCTTCTTCGGAAGAGTTTTCATTGCTTGAATCATCACTATCACTTTAAGGTGCATAAGTCTTATCCTTCTTATTGTCTTTGATGTTGTAGTTTACCGAAGGGATTAGCTCTCTAGTGGTTAGATCTCAAGTTTGTTCTCTCTAATATCTCATAGGCCATAACCTTAAGATCAAATGTGAAAGCACATCTGAACCTTCCATTGGTTATAATTTGTTCCACGAAATAACAATGGACTTATAGAGTAGTGACCTTGTTGGAAAGGAGTCCTCATGGTCTTCTCCATACCTACCATTATGATCGTTAGCTTTCTAAGTCGTGGGATTTAATAAAAATGAAAGCTTAGCTCTGATACCTATTGTTGTCTTAACAATGGCTACGAAGAGAGGGGAGGGGGTGAAGTGGTAAAAACTTTTTCCAAAAGAAGATGAAACTGTCAAATCAAAAATAAATTTTTTATGCTTAAAATACTAAAATGAAAAATCCTTTTGAAGCTTTAAGCGATCGTGATAGCAAATGAATGATAAAGTAAGAAAATTAAATATAAAAGAGTATATCACAAGCAATAAAAAGTAAAGAGTGTCTAGATAGAGGATGCTTAGGATTTTATAGTTGTTTGGAGTATTGACTTCTTCCTATGTCCACTCTCTCGATTCCAATTGAATTAAGGTTCTACTAACTTCAACATTGGAGCTTCATGCTTCTAGATTCATGGGATTTCACCCCTTACAAGTTTTTCAGGTTAAAACCTAACAATTAAGGTTTACAATAGTGAAAATAAGTCTCAAACAATTGTAATTAGCTAGAGTAGGATTTTCTTGTAGGTAACTAACATAGTTTTTCAAGAACAAAGAATGTAATTGTAAAGTTTTGGTTCTTGAAAATAGAAAACAATGAAAATTTGATCTTTATAAGCTTTAATCTTAAGAAAAATGTTGTATCTTTGATGCTTTAGTCTTCCGTTGACTTTTGGAATGATCCTCCTTATGTATGGTGTCTTAGAGATGTCATTTTCCCTTTAAAATGGTCTAAAACAAAATGAGGTCAACCTTTGATGGATATATTTTTGGGAAAATTATAAAAATATACCAAAAAATGAAATTAATTATAAAAATACAATCATTGAAAATTTTTTATAAAAATACCACTTTTAAAAAATTTTTATTACAAAAATATGTCATATATCCAAAATATACTTGAAGTATAAGTATATGTCGCGTATATTTCAAATATATGATGTATTTTTGTAATAAATTTTTTAAAAATGGTATTTTTGTAAAAAAAAAATTCAATGATTGTATTTTTGTAATTAAAATAGAAAACTATATAAAGTGTAATTTTCTCTATATTTTTTTGACATAGTGTAGGTCCATACGAATTTTTGGCTTTTCCATATGTGATGGCTTGGAAAAGGTGGATTTGAATTTTAGATGCTTCTACCATGCATGTGGCTTATTAGCATTGTGATGGTTTTCCCCACACGTTAGCTTAGTATTCATCACAGATATTCCAAAACCCTCTATACTACTACATGGCATCTTGGAGTTTCCTTACACAATGTCTTACATGTATCTATATGACATCCTCTCCACTTGACATCTTGGCTCAACTTACATTGTTAAGAATTTTTCCAAAACTCTCTTTACTACCGCACAACATCTTAGCTAATATCTAAGTTTGGGCTTGCAAATCTTAAGTCGGGGCTTGGTTAGTTGGCATACGGTGTCTTGGCATCTTGAAATTTTCAATGATGCTTCTATACAACTTAGTTAGGGCTTGGGTTTGTGTCACATAGCCTCCTTCCCTTAGAAAGTCTGAACACCTAAGTTTTCAATCTTAAACTCACCACAAATATAGAGCGTAATATATATATCTTGATATCAATTCATACACTCTATATATCATTTATAGCATAAACTAAAAAAGGTTTTAGTATCATCAAAATACTGAGAGACAACAAGCAATAAGTGAAGGATGAAATGTGAGTCGTGCAGCGAAAGCTAAAAAGATTTTTGAAAATCTAATGTGACTCAATTTTTTATTTTCAAAACTTTTTACAAAATCATTTACCATGCCAAAACTCTTTTAGCATGGTTGGTTTAGTTATTCATTAAACTCTTTAATAAAAAACTAAACCTAAGTTTGGACCCATATTCATATCAAGGATA
>CAOJBK012991381.1:0-24413 GCA_948294925.1 Codiaeum variegatum
CCGCTATCCCGATCATGATTTTCCTACCTCCAGAAGGAAAGGTCCTTCCCTTTTTGGCCGGTTGTGGGCGAGGAGGGATTCGAACCCCCGACACCGTGGTTCGTAGCCACGTGCTCTAATCCTCTGAGCTACAGGCCCCAGCCCGTCTCCACTGGATCTGTTCCCGGGAGTACCCTAAAAAAGGAACCTTTCCTCTCCCCAGCCATTTCGGGTTAAGAAGATGCGAAAGCGCCTATCTCTCTATAAGAAATAAGAACGGTGCGTTCCGAGGTGTGAAGTGGGAGAAAAGGGATTTCATAATTGGGGTTTTGAATAAGACGACCTTTTCATTTTTTTTTTTTTTCTTCAATATATGCAAGCAAATGGCAGCTTACTAGACAACGCAGAAGGTTTATTCTTTCCATAGATGCCTGATTCGTTTCCGAAATGCGCTTCCGTTCCAAACACAAGGCTTGTATTTGTATATTATTTATAAAATAGTTATTAACAATAATAGAAATTGTAAATAGTATCTTAATAATGGTTTAGTTTAAGACCATACCATCTTAGATTCTTATTCTATCCTATTACTTAACGAACTCGGAACTAGAATTATACATTCTAGTAGACTGCTTGTGCTTTCGAAAAAAAGAAGTGAACATAGGTAAGCTAGAAAAATAGAAAATTGCCTGCTATTTACAAAGTGGGGGGAGAAAAGTAAGGGGAAAAGCGTTACTGGAAAGAAGACACTCGCTTCCACAACGAGAACTTACTTGGAACCATGATCCCTGCACCGATTTATTATGGGTCATGGGAACGCCTTTTCTTTTCAACCGTACTTCCTTGGGGCTTGCTTCTTATGATCCCACCCTTCGCACCAAACGCCGGCAAACCGCTGCTAAAGAAGAATGAACTGGGGAAGAAAGATTTTATAGAACCAGAACCTTGGCGCTGCTTTCTAACACCGGCATTCAAAGCAGGAGCTGCTACTGTACTTTACTTTCTAGCGCTTGCTGGAGACCGCAATAAATAAAGAAGAGCTTTCCCCCGAGCCTGCTTTCTTCGTACCAAACATCTGCTAACAAAATGTGCCAAAACGCCCTAGGTGTGCTGGCAAAGCATTCCCTATCACTTCTTGTGTTGTGCTCTTTCGAAAAGCCCTATGAAATTCTATTTCGCTTCCGCCCCAAACTACGCTTCCTTCGTTCGCCTACTGGGCCCTTCCCTCCGCCCTTTGGTGCTTTCCTTCTTGGATCCCTTCCCCCCCTCTAGTGGTAAGGCCTTGAAGGCAGTCTTAAGATAAGCGCTTTTGTAAAGCAGTGAGCAAGCAAACAACTTTTCAAGCAGTCCGCTAGCTTAAAAAAATTCCTTAGAACTAGGGGGGATAGGCAGAAAGCAAGGGAAAGAGCTATTCAGAATATGTTAATTATTCCCCGCCCTCCAATAGAAATCCTAAGTCAAAAAGTCTATCCGCAGTGGAAGCTAGCAAGTAAAGCCAGTATCTTTACTTCTTTGTAAAGCTTTCCAGGCAAGGTCAATCCATGATCCAGTGATAAAGCCTGAGTCTCAGTAGTTTATAGAACCCCGTAGAAGAAAGCTTAGTAGAGTGCTTGGTCTCCTAGCTTGCCTGCCAGTGAGAGTAATGCCTTCCAGTTTGTCTTTCACTCAGTCAGTAAGTCATTCATTCGTCCCGAAAGCATTTCATTTCTTTCTTACTAAGTCGTGGTTCTATGCTGATTCGTTTGGTGCTCCTAGTAGCCCTTCCCGTTCATTGCCATTCTTGCGGGTATGCCTCCCAGGGGATGTCTGCCTTAGTGGCTGAATGTTGGATCGTGTTCTAAGTCTTCTTCCTAGCGGCCTGGCTCTATGCTTGCTTGCTCGATAGGACGCTGAGTGACTTCAACAAAGAAGCTCCGGAAACCTGCCCTGTAGGATTATGCCTTTTAGACATACAAAAATGGAGGCTTTACCCTATATTATATATAGCATAGCTCAATTACATCGATCCTGTAGCTTCGGCAACTAATAACTAGAGTCCTGCCTATGGGGTCGTACCGGGTGAGATATCTTGAACTTCTCGGGTATTCAGCTGCCTACGCCATGCTTTAGTCCTATTAGCCCTCTACAGAGTCATCCTCCGCTTCGATCATCCGCAACTACATTACATGTAGCCTCTACCACCTATTGTATTGTGATCCAAAGTGCAGCCTATTCGTCACGTTCAAGCTGGCTCTTTCTTGCTAACAGGGCAAGGGCATTCGATGCATCTGATCTTTTTTGTTTTGTCCCATTCTTCCGGAAACCTATTTCCCAAGACCGATTCTCTATACCTGGCTCAATCTGCTCTTCCTTAGTTGATGCCATAGTACGAAAGGAAAGGATAGCAAGCTGGTACGAGGGAGATCCTGGTGATTGACCTGAACCTTATAGGGAATGCTTCTTTGCTTTTCAAAGCTTTATTTTTCTCAAGTTAATTAGTTTGAAGTAAGAAAACAGGAGATTCAAAGAGAAATCCGAAAGCTGGCAGGTAAACTGCTGGCTAAAAAGGATGGCTTTACTGATCGAACTGGCTTGCTTGCCTTTCTTTTAGGATTGGTTGTTCGAGATCTACTTCACTGGCGGATAAATGCCTTGACTAGCTTCCTGCCGAATGGCCTGTTCTCCTCGGTCAGAATAGGCAAGCAAATTCCCTATGTCCCGTAGCCTTTAGTGGTGTAAGTGCCTTCGCTGCAGTTCTTCCAATCGTTCTATCAGTTTAAGCCTTGGAGCTGTCGATTCGGTTAGGATTGGTTGCATGCCCGTAGCGTCTTAGTCTGGCGCAATGCTTCTTGCTTGGTATTCCTGGTCTATCTCGACTAGCTTATACCGAATCGGCGTTTTACGCTTTCTTTCATGAAGATTCATGAATCGGTCGCTGAATCCGTAGTTTGAGTATCGCTTCGAAAGTTCCCCATCAAAGCCCTTGCCCTTCCGCGAATCGCTTGCAGCTTTCGAGCTAGGAGTGAAACCAAGGCCGCTATTCCGGTTTTTCTTGCATTGAGATAGTAGTTCCCAAGTATGATATGAAATAGGAAGGAATAGAGTCAAGGCCATGTCCTACTCTAATACAAGTCAGTAGCGTTAGCTACCTGAATCCCCCGAAGTAAGGATTTGGAAGCTCAGGAGCAAGAGTAACTGTAGTTGCTACGGCCAGGGGAGCTAGTCTCGTAACTGCGGGCAGTTCGAGTTCGAGTTCTTTACAAGACAGATGGGAACTGTAGCTAACAAGTGTGTTTGGAATTGAGCTATAATGCCGGAAAGGGGATGGCTAATGTGGAACACTTCCCTATGTCGAGCTTATACCGTCCTTTCTATCTTATATTCTACCAAGGGTCCCATCAGAGGCACATTCCTTGTCTGCTATTGAATTCTAAGTTGTAAGATCAGGGCTCTTCATTACGAATTTCAGCAGCTTTTCCTGTCTGAGCCACTCGGTCGAGATGGTGACTTCGTAAGGTATCAGGATTCGTAGTTATTGTCAGGCCTAAACAATTTTGTCTCATGCGGGGATATTGGAGATCTTGAACAATCGAAGGACTGTAAGGGGCTTGTGCCTTTCCACTTAGTGAATTGATTGACTATGCGCACAAAAAGGTTCTGAATCCTCCCTTAGGCTGCTTCTCCCTGTAAAGCGAAGACGGAGAATCGCTGTTCTCGGATCTGGTAAGAAACGTATGCTTAGTAGGGCTTGCTTTTGGTACTAAATTCCTCCTCCACCCGAGTCTAGTTTTCTCTGCTCCCGAGTCTAGAGGCATAATCAGAATGAAAGCGTGCTTCACACAGCCCCGATGACAGAAGTGTCTTTCGCTCGGAGTCGAATGTGCCCCCGATCTATTCCAAAAGTGGAGACCGCACTCGCTTCCCAAGGACCGTTGGAGGCATGGGTTTTCTACCGCCTTAAAGGGCGAATCATCGGCTACCATGCCAGCTAGAAAAAGGTTTTTTTTTCGTGAGTAACCCATCCCGAACAATCCACTTTCTTTCCTTCCAGGCTGGCTATTCCAGATGTAAGGGCGCATCCTCACTCAAATGGCACTGGAACTTCGGCATCCCCCTTTTTTCTGATCGACTGAAGCAGGAATCATCCTTTTCTTTGAAGTGAAGTATGTCCACAAAGAGGCGAAAATACAGGCAAAAACAAACATAGAAGTTTATTGCCTTCCCTCCCGGCTACCGATGGTGGTGAAGAACTATTGCTCTGATCGTCCCAGGTAGAAGCTTTAAACTGCTTTTCAGCTTGCGGAAATAGCCAAAAAATACACTTAAACGAATGGCTTAGCACACAAGTTTTGGAGAGCGTATCTCCCTCCCAGATATGCGTACTTTACTTTATTAGCAGAGAATTACCTTCAATCCCGGGAATTCAAAACACTCCTTAACCTTAAAATTAAAGGATAATTATAGGCTGCCTTAACTGATAAACAGAATAGAAACCGATTTGTACTTTACACACAATCTCTAGAAGTGCATTTCCTTCTTCATATCCCGGTGATTAGTGAAATTACCCCATTCTCTTCATGAAATGACAACCAGGAGCACTCTCTCTTACGTCACACCATCAGGATCTCGCTTTTTCGCCTGTTTCAATACATATTTTCAGCTTGCGATCTATTGCAGCTACCTGGTCACTCTACCACTCAAGGCACACCATCGGCTGCCTTTACTGAAAAACTGATTCAAACGATTCATGCTTCTTCCGGTTGCTCACTGCGCGGGGTCAGAAGGAAGGTAGGAGGCATCCCCCGGGCCTTCCCGAGGACAGAAATTTCTTTCTTTGGGCCAGGATACAAGACGGCTGGCAATGACTCCACTCCTTCCCTTAGAAGGGAAGCCGGTGCTTTGGTTAACGGCTTCCGAAGTGACTAATCGCAGCCAACTTATTAAAGATGTATGCTTTCTCTTATTCTAAATAATATGTATGTGATTGCTTTATTTTATATAGGAGATGACAGAAGTCGACGAAAAAGTAGAGATAAGAGAAGCGAGACTGAAAAGGAGAGTCAGTTTTTTCGATGAGCTAACTATAAGTAAGGAGAGCGCTAGCGTGCACACTTCCGTTGATGTGCTTCACCGATCGATGGAGGAGATATGCGGGGAGGTCTAAGATAGCATGTCGCGTCCGTACCCCTTGCTGAGCCATATCTCACTGATGACAAGAATGGTTGTGCTCGCTCGATCAGCTACGCGCATCTGCCCCACTCTCTACTCGTATGCCCTTCCGGTGAGAGCTTGTGACCCTCGCAGTGACCGCAGTTTGCTTAGTCGACTGTCTCTCTACCTTCCGGATGTCAAAGTACAACTTTTATTGAGCTATGAAGCCCTTGTCTAGCCCAACGTGGAAAAGAGCTACCGAACATAGATAGGCCAGGTCTCTTCCGCTAGTGATCTCAGCAAGAAAGCCTTTCATTGATGCCGTTGGTTGCTTCCAAGCGCGAAAAGGCTATAGGTCATCGGCGATGTGACATGACAACCAGGGAGACAGGAAGCGAGAAAAGTCCATAGCTAGTCGCTGCTCACCTGTTCGATCGGGGAAAGAGTACCAAACAATCCGTACCATGCTTGGAACTAACGATTTACCCATGGGCACTCTTGCTTCCCTCTGACTGACGGGATAGTTTTAGTAGTTGAATGAATTCGGAGATTTCCCGATGCACCACTTCTATCACTACCGCCACTTCCTATTCCCCTAGGACAGTTACCAGATCAGCACAAGACGCATAACAGCCAACAACTACCGATGTGGATCGTTACTGAGAATCGTCAGATCTAGGAGGCAAACCACTGCCATAGCACCGGCTACTCCCATCAATACTAGCGCTTAACGAGGCGTACCATAGCATAACTCCACCTCTTTCTCCTCGGCGAAGCGAGACTTTTATTCGGAGAATCGGGTATTCTGGATGTCTTGTATTGGGGGTAAGCCCATCCGTCTGTATAATTAGTATTGGAAGGAAGGGTTGAGTCTTCCTATCCCGAAGGCGGGAATCACAACCAGTTCTGTCTATGCGGTCGACCTCTGTTCCAGTGGTAGTTGGCTAGGTGGACGGCGGTGGTAGTGAAAAAGAGATTTTTGTTAGGGGATCAAAAAATAAATTGCGTATAGCAAGAAAGGAAGAATAATTCTATCTGACTAGTCTCTCTCATTAAGCTATATAGGTTTTGAAAAGCCAGCGTCCAAAGGTGCTTGATTTAAGCCGGTCAACATCTGGTAGAGTAGGAACCTATAGCTTACTGAAAAAAAAGGCCCAGTTTGCTCAGAAAGTTGTCAGTCAAGTCTTGCTTATGCGCTTCTTCATTGGATTGAGTGTGTGGTAGCCGCTTCTGACCGAACCGCTCTTTCTGGCAGGAACGTTTGTCCTTTTTCCAGGAAGCGCGATTGTCTTAGTGTTCCGGGGCCAGCCAAACAAAAGAAGAATGGAATCCTGGCTCAGAAGTCTCGGCGTCTAAAGAGTAATGGGCATTGTATGCTCCTATGTCCTGCACCATTCTTACGCGCCTTCCTGAGAAAGAAGTCGTCTTGGTATTGGATCTGCCTTTTATCTACTCCTGATAAGGAAGGGAAGAAAGGACAGTCCTAGTCATCCTTCTTCATCAAAGCAAAGAGAGGGCGAAGTCAGCTTTCTCATCCAACGGGCAAGCAGGTTCCACGGGTTAGGAGGCTGCCTTTAAGTGAAAGGGGCCCTCATTTCAAAAATTTAATTTAGGATTTGCCCTTGTTGTCGATGTCACCAAAACTACTATTGTATATATATTTTTATAAAGAGCACTCGACGCTGTTCACAGAGTTCTTATAGTTTTCTTCGTTGCTTGTCGTCATCTTAATTCATGCTCGATGGGGGTCAGTGTTCAGTGTAGAGAGGATCGACTGTCTGCTGACCTGAACTCTCTCTAGTGCTCATGAAGTTTCTCGCTTGTTAGTAGTCTCTATCTCAAAGGTTCTCTACTGAGACGGGCGCTGGGGGTGAAGGCAAGGTGCTACGGATTGTTCATGAAGAGCGGGTGAAGGTTCGATGTAATTGAGAGAAACCCGCCGCGCGCGCACTGCACTGACTTCTATTCGTCTTCAATTGCTCCTGAGCTTGCCAGAAAGTAGAAAGCCTACTCTCTTTCTGCTCCTCACTAGGGGATTGTCAGCTGTAACAAAAAAGACGGGGAAAACGTGATTCGAAGATCAAGCTAGGAATTCCAAACCGGAGAATGAGAGTTTCAGATTCCCATCAAGCTAGGCATCCAATCCATCCATCTTTCTCCTTCGACCTTCGATCCGCCTTGACTGTGCTAGCAATCAGGTAATCCGGTAATGCAGTAAAGTCAAGCAGTCAATTCAGGCACTAAACTAATGCACTAAAGCACAGCAGCGGCTGCTGGTTGAGCAGGTCTCGCAGCGTTCTGTCTAAGAATTCTCTATCTGGTAGTACCACTTTCTCACTCAGTAGACCACCATGACGAGGCATCGTCAAAGACAACGTGCCAAGAGATATATGCTTTCTTGGTGGTACGATCCACACAACTCCACCCTTTACCTTTCTTTTGCGAATCCTAGCCGATAAAGAGGCACCTGATAGCCTTCTTTTCTAGCTTCGTCCGCAGCTGCTCGGGTACAAAGACGTAACAGACACACCAGCACACTCTGAAGTGCGAGACAGTCGGCCCGGCATTCTTCGCATGCATCATGCTTCGACAAGTATCACCAAGGTGACGACTCTTTCTCCACTGCTTCCTGACGAATGATTGATAGGAACGGATCTTGTTGGGAATCCTCCTCGTGGGTTTCTAATGCTAGAAGTTCGAGCGAAGGTAAGGCAAGCTTAAACCGGCTCACTTTATCCTGCAACTTAAAATGCTGCTTGACGCAATTATCACTCGTAGCCACAAGCGGGGAATAGAGAGGTAAGAGCCACTATTAACTATATAGAAAGTGAAGAAACAACTATCCTAGCTTTCCGATAGCTATCTTTCTTCGAACCTACCCCTCCGAACTACTTCTTAACGTTCCTTGGATTGCCTTTCACTCGAAGTTCGAGATGGGAAAGTGAAGAAAGCCTCTTAAGGCTTCTTTTTCTTTCACAAGGAAAGCCCAGAAAGATAACGACTTGTGCCGAAAGGCTTGAAGCCTCAAGTTGAGGATCAGGGTGAAGCGGCGGGTCAAAGGGGACCGACCTATCATAAACGACGGCATTTGACCAGGTAAACATAATCGCTAACGTATAGTGTTGTTATTCGCTCAGTGAAGTAGAAAGCAACGGGATAATGGTTCGCATTGAATTCATTTAGTAGGTCGCCTTCTTGTTCAAGCCAGAAGGTCAAGTACAGAAGCTTATGTTCAGTGTTAAGAAAGGTGGATGTGTGGGTAGTTAGTTCGAACTTTCCGCCTGCCAACAATAAGTCAAAAAGATGTCCACCTCCTCCGCACGTATAAGAGAAAGGGGCTGGTACACAGTTGTTGTTCTAACGACTACAAGTATAGTCCAGCATTATAGGGAGGGGCGCGAAAGCACAAAAAGGAAGTGAAGTAGATTAGTGTTCCTTCGCCTGCTGCAAAACTTACAGGATACGACCCATCCTGTATATCTGCAGGCATTGAAAAGCTTGGAAATTCATCCACGGTAGGGGGCATTTTTTCTACTATAGGCTCGGCCATACTGTTTTTACTTTTTCATTCTTGTTTCATTTTAGTCTTTTTGGTTGTGGCCTATTATTCCTTATGGGGTAATAGGTGTAAGGGGAAAGGGTGGGTGGCCCCTTACGCGCTTTTTTAGGAGGAGTTCGATGTAGTCGGATGGAAGGGAAGCGCATATCGGAAATGAATCGCGCATCCATGGAAAGAATAAACCTTCTGCCTTGTCTAGTAAGCTGCCATTTTCATATATTGAAGAATAAAATCGACAAATTGAATAGAGATGGGGTCTGAATAAAGGAAAAACAATGGATAGGGCGTCTCAAACAGAGGCTGTGTTGCAGAAAAAACTTTTTTCTTCTTCAAAAAAATTAAATTCGTTCGATATCGACAATCCAGTTCCGCAGGAAGGAGGCCTAGAAAAGGTCAGCGGGGCAAAATACCTGCTTTTGACGCTACGCTGTGCCGACCAGTAGCGGGATGCTACTCACGAGCTGGTCAGGGACAGGTTCCGGTCACTCTTGCGATGCCATGCCATTGTGGTGGCACGGGAACCGCTGAATGGGGGCGGTTTTCATCTCATCGCTGGCGTGTGGAAGACTAGTGCATCCAAGCACAGCGCAGCCAAGAGTACCATATATGATATATGAAATATATTTGAGAAAAGAAAACGATATCCCTGTCCGACACTGTCAAACTCATTCCGCTTAAGCTCTTCCTCGTGCAGTGTGCTTTGTCGAAGGGCTTGGGATTCGTTTTTTTTTCTAGTAGTTCTCTCAGTCAATCCTGGTCAGGAAGTACGTTTTGAATGACTTTTTTTCAGTATGAGTTAAGAGAGACTGATCGCGATAGACAAAGACCGAACGAAGAGCTAAAGCGAGAATGAATGTCGTTAGTCAAGTCCTTTCTTTCTTGTTCCACAAAGAAATTCTAAACAAGATTCTCGCATCAATGACTGACAATGCTATCTGAAAGCGGAGAAGGAAGACACACAGCGCAGCGAATCCCTCAGAGCGGTAGCGTGATCGGATCACAAAAGTAATTGTATATAATGTCGATGCTTCTTTTCCCTCATTGATGACCGGTTAGGTTTTCGAGAATCTATATTGATTGGTCTCAAAAGAGGATATATAGGGGAATGGATTTAAAGTTCGCTCTTCCGGGGAGATCTACAAACCAACCTTAGTGCTCGCTTCGCATACTCCACTCGCTCCCACCGCCCTTGATCCAACCACTGAGCGAGGTGAATCGTGAATCTTAGTTGTTAAAGAAGTGAAGTCGAGATGACAGATGAGAATGCAAAGCACAAAAGGAGCATGGCACCAGTTCGCACAGATTGTGTCACCCAATTTTTGGATAATAAAGATCGTGTCATCAGCGAAGTAAAGACCAGAAGGAAGTTGCTTTGCATGATGGATCGGACGAAGCGAGCGATCCCTCCGCATCAGAATAGGTATCCAAGTCTGCGTTAACCGACAAGGGAATGTATTTTGTTCATCCAAGAAAGACTAAACAGAGGCGGGCGAGCTTGCCGGTGTGATACACCTACCCCATCACGATGAGTTCTCGTTCGAAAGATCGAAAAGAGACCTACTTGGAAAAGAAAAAGAAAGATCCCGTTCTGTTGATCTTTGGCCTGTCTTAGCCTCATCGAAAGTAGGATTTCACAAATGAGTTGAACAAATGCCGCATCGCATGATCATTAGTAGGATCAACCAGAAACTTACCTTGAAAGGAGATCTGCCTATGACTAGCGGCTAGCAAGCATCTCAGAAATTAGAATAATTGGACTTGTCAAGCCCACAAACAACTTTAGAAGGGGCTTTGCCTGGTCTAGATCTCAAAGAGTCACAATTAGACTAATAGGAAGCCACTATAAGAGGAAAAAGATCATTCCCCTAAACCTCGTTCTCTGTTCGAGATAGAATAGGCGCGAATAAGTGTTATGGAAGAATGTTTAAGAGCGAAGGTTGCCCCTATCTGGAATAGATTTGAAAATCTTTTAAATAAGGGAAGACTGCGTTCTTGCTAATGGTTGAAAAGGGCTTTCCTTTCTTACTAGCAGCCTTACTAATTTGTATTCGTCTTTGAAGACAAGAGCCCCTAGGCAAGGAGGGACTTTTGCTTATGGATAAACCTATTTGCCCAGTCCTTTTCATTAATCCCCTCTTACTTAGAGTTAGCTTAACTATGTCAAGCCTCTTCTCGTTCTCGAATCAAGATTTCAGTCTAAAAAAGACCTCTTGAAAGCCCGTCCTCCTGCTCTTGATTCGTTCGTTGGGTCACTCTCTCTTTAGAGTCGTTTCCAGACTTTCATGAAAGAAGGAAGCTTTTTCACAGTCACCAATACAAAAGCGGAAGGGGAGATCTTGGTTTAGCCATTAACTATCGAAGCTAAAGTCAAGCCACCTACCATCGAACCTATATTGATTGACCTACTAATCGGAGAGTCGAGAGACAGAGAGAGGAAAGCGAAAGAAGGGCCCCGTTAGGGTTAAGAGTGATCCACCAGTCTTCAAATCTGTTCAGCTGGGAGTTAAAATAGTTAACAATGACTTTCGCCTTCCACGGCATGGAGAATTCACCAGTAATTATGTTAACTGCAACCAAAGAGTTCACGATTCAATTCAGTCTAGATCCGCTTTCTTGTGGGCCTTCTTCACCGACCTTGGTTCCTTCCGGGGTTGTCTTATGGCATTAATATAAATTCTGCCTTGAGCATCAGTGTTTGTAGCATTCACTGGAACTGCATTGCTACTATTGCCATTACGGTTCTGTTCTGCTGGTTGTACCTTCTGAATGTTGGCTCTTCATTGAACCACCCACTTCTCATTCCTTCTTCAATCTCTTGCCCCATAGTATACAAGGCTTTTCAGTCTGTCAACGGCACCAGGGCAAGCAACGTTTGGTATTCCTTCCTTAAGCATCTCATGATCATCCGTACTTGTTCATCGGGCAAGCGTAGGTGATAGCGAACTCAAAATGGCTCTCAGGGGAAGAAGTGGATCTCTTATCCTTTCTTAATACCGTTAGATAGTTAGACCAGCCCCTATCCAACTACCTACCAGGGACGAAGTAACTGGCTGTAGGGGACGAGTTTGTTCCTGAAGCATACAGGAAGGGAAAAGAAAAGACTGGAAATACGCGGATAGGCAGATGGGTAAGAGTTAGCCCATAGCCATGTTAAAATATCCCTTGTAGTGACCCACCAGGGAAAGAAGAAACTACATCTTAGGGGACTATCAATTCCGATTGAAAAAAGAGATACAATCTATTCATCTGATTCACTGTCACAACCCAATAGCAGATCTGTGGGCATGAAAAGAAGACTGAATTAGGTTCGATGTAATTGAGAGAAGGTTCGATGTAATTGAGAGAAGGTTCGATGTAATTGAGAGAAGGAGAGATGGAATTGACTCAAGCCCTTTCCTTTCATCCGTTCACTAGCCTTTTTTCACAAAAAAATCCGCTTTGCGCCTTGTAGAGCGTTTTCGAGGAGGAAGGGTAAGTGAACATAGGACTTCAACATTTGAAGCCTTGTCGAGATAGGGTTGACTGACTGTACTTTTTGTAGTGTAAAGGGAGAAAGGGTTGTAGCCCTACCTAAACCACCTGCTAATGATCCTTCTCTCCCTCCTCGTCCGGGAAACCTACTTGATAGCTGCTTCGAATCTCCCGAACTACCTCTTTTGTTTGGCGGGAGTACAGCTTGAATAAGGCGAGTGTAGCGTAGGGCTTTTTCAACCAACGGGAGTGATCCTCTAATCAGAGATGATAGCCTTCACTAACTTCTAGCCGGAACTACGCATTAGCCGCGCATCTCACATTCCTAATTATTATATTAGTAATTATTGGAAGGCTTGGAAAATGGGGTACATTCTTACGGGTCCTCTTCATCCGGGATTATCCATCCCAGTTATTTCAGCTCCTCCAGTCGTTGTCTTGGATAGAGGGATATCACGGAGTCCATCTTCTGTGCTTCCGGATTCGATCTGGTTCAGATGGACATTCGGAACCTTTTCACTTCGTCGTTCTTGTGCTTGGAGAAAGATTTTTTGTTAATTGACAATTGACCAGTTTTCTTTTTAATGAAGATTTTCCATTCTTAGTTCTGGTTGCTTTGCTTGACTTGAGCCTTCCTTAAAGCCTTTTCCATCTCTTTTTTTTTCATAATAGACCGAGGCCGAGCCAAGAGCTATATCTGTATAGCCAAAATTCCCCTAGGCATTCTCCCTTAATAAGGGCATCTCATACCACACATGCTCCAACAGAAAGAAAGGCCAATGCCGCTACGGCTGCTGTGGGACCCAATCATAGTGCTACTACTACTGTGATATAAGCGCTTCAACCTCCCACTCTTACTCTCCTGTCTCAGAAGTTTCTTCTTGGCCCCCTTCTCCCTTACCTCCGGATGGTTTTATCGCCCAATCTCCTGAAGTGCCTGATCGTGCCCCTTTTCTTTGGGTTTTCCTCATGTCATTGTCCAAGAGCTGGCTGGTCAATCTTAGAGATCTTCGGAGCCCATCAATTGAACGAGTTGGGTCAATCGCATTGGAATCAAAACGGAATGACTTCTAGAGTCTTTGGGCAACTACTTATCCACCTCTACCAATCATCGCACGCACTCAAGGTCTAACCTTTCCGTCCAGCTGCGATCTCATAAAGAATCTTCCAACTCGCTGCGCTACTTTATTCTTTTCTAATTGAATTTCCTTGTCGTACCGATACCTAAAACAAGTTCTAAGCTAATCAACTCATTTGATAACTTTTTTTTGTTTTAGGGATACCGTGATTCAAGAAGGTTTCTCGCTCCGCTCACAACGTTGGCTAAGATGAGAAGGTCAATGATAAGATAAGGCACGTTGAGGAAAGAGGTGATCTTTAGTACTTGTGAGATTCGTCAGAGTAATCCGAGTACACTAAGTAGTCAATCAATTACCGAGTCATCAATTAATCAATAGTTCCTAACTTCATTCATTCATTAATCATTAATGAAAAATCCAGTTATAATTAGTGAAATTCTTTGACTCCCTCAAATGCCCATTACCTGTCTTTGAGGAAGCTAAGGATCGATTCAATTGAGAGTGCAAGCCTTTCTTTCAGGATGGGGTGGTGGTAGGGAAGCTGCTGGTACTAGTATCGAAACCGGGCGTTTAGGCTGGGACTGAATCTTTGATACTCGTGCCTACGCAGCCTTTGTTCACATCTCTCATCGATTCCCCTATGGATAAGAGGAATAAAGAAGAGCATTCATTGGTTGGACCTTTATGCTATTTTTCCTCTTTACTTTATATACTGACTATACGAGCTGTAGGATCATTAGTCTCACCCACAAAGGCTTACATAGAAGGCAGTATTTCACCCGGGTCGAGATCTGAGGCCGGTGCGGCAACCCATTGATCAACCGGAATAAAAGCAAAAGCAAGCAGCATTTAAACCACAAAAGCGATTCACTTGGTTCCAACTCACCAACCAGGTTAAGATGATAGTAAAAGGAAAAGCAGCTCAATCAAGTGATAAGCAGCCATGGAATCCGTCCAGCCTCAGCAGGCAAATGCCACCCGCTAAGCTAATGATGCCGAAACCGAAAGAAACTATGAATGTTAAAAGGCACAAAAAAGAAGTAATTTCGGGAAAGAAGGTACTCGAGTGAGAACGAGAGGAGAGAAGCAAATAGAACTCTAGAAGAGTCTAATGCAAAGTACGTTAGCTAATGGCAGAGAAATTCAAATTAAGGGTGCAAGAATCGTTAAGCGAATGCTCGGCCTTCGATAGAGCTCTCAACGAGGCATCGGCGCTTACAATCGCCCGAAAGCGAGTGACATAGGACATAGTACCTCGTTCTTGATGTATGACGTAGGTAGCTTCGTCAACAGGTTTTTCCTCTACCCACAATCAGTTCTCTTGCTTGTCTGAACAGGACAGGCAGGGGAGGCATAGAAGGGAGTGGTCAATTCCCGAACTCCGTAATCAGTCTTTCGACGCTAGATCATTTCTAAGGCTCGTTATCATGAGTTTGATGGTCTGAATGTAGATATCCCTTAGCCGAGCATAAAGCAGAACCATCTGAGCTCTGAGCACACCGAGCGGCGCAAAGCGAGCATTAAATTAAGGAAAGACGAGCGGAAAGTCAAGCCCCTTGCCCAGCACTGAGAGAGCGGGGCCTAGGAGTTGAGCTAGCACCGACCAAACAGACGGGCAATAACCGAAGCTTGGTGCGGTGTCTGTCTCTATCGTCTGTATGCCCATATTTCATTATCTCGCTCCCCTGGATATCCTAGTCTTTTTTATTTATTGAACGAAGACAAGCCTGCCACAATCGAAATCGAAGTTCCCCCTTCTCTTATGTATGACCCGTACCCATAGGAGGCAGTCCCCGTTGGCTGATCCCTACCAATATATCTTTCTTCATTTTCTTTTTTTCATTCCGTTCCGGTACCTCCATGTTCGCAAACAATGCAAAAAAGCCCTTCTCTTGGACTGTTTCACGCTTCTCTCTTTCATTAAGCTTTCTACTCTCATATGCTAAGGGGTGTCCTTATTGGACAAATACCCCACCGATAGCAAAGTCTGAAGCGTCACTGTGGACTTCAAAGGTTTGGTGTGGTCTGGGAGTTGCAACACCGGGTCTTTTGTCTGTCACGGCTTGCTTGACGATGGTCGTAGATCAGCTTTGGCACTCCCCTTAAAGCCACGCTCGGTCCAGTTCTAAGGCTAGGTCAATCAACTTCATTCACCCGAAGGAGAGAGAAAGTTAACGAACACTAAAACAAAGCCGGGCTACTACTAGTAGGCTTCTAAGCTACGGGAACTTCCTCGATTCAGGACTGATGTTAATAGCCCTTTAAGGGGAGATCCCTCTCTCAGTCAGTCAAGTCGGAATCGAGTTCATACAGAGATAGTCTTTTCAATTCAGCTTTTCAGCATGAAATAAAGTAAGAGTCAGCCAGGCTTTGCTTTGGTACTTAGGTTTGATATTTATTAAGTCATTTGGCATTCCACTTTGGGAACCAAGAGAATATCTGTCTTCTCAGACGAATAGCTAGTCTTCGGATGGGAGTCCGAGTTCAAACAGTAAGGGATCGGAACTCGAAGGCAGGAAAAGCATGAAGTAAGCTCAGTAAGCAGTAAACAATGAATGAAAGTCTGTCAGTAAGTACGCATTTAGCGATGGGAAATATTCAATAGATAGAGTAACAAAGGGAGTTGAAGTGATCCCAGTCCCAGCAGGGTAAGAATAAGGGAATTCGACTAGTTCAGTTAGCAATTAAGTCAGCCTTAGCTAAGAAAGCGAATATCCTGCCGCTTCAAACCTCGGGAACTTAACCCTTAGTTCACTTTGCCTCAGCTACTCGATCATCTTCGGCTAGAGCTTTACGATCGAGTCTCTTCTTCGGATTGCCTCCTATATGGCTGCTTCTCCTCTTCACTCTTTTCAAGTTCAATACAGAAAACCGATGCCTTGTGTGATCTGACAACTGCAATCAATAGATGGCAAGGGCGGAACGAGCTATTCTATTTTCATATCTTGAAAAAGCAGCGTTGTCGGAAGGGGTTCAGTGAGACCCGGACTTAGCTCCGCAGATGTTGAAGGAAGGGTTGAAAGCTTTCACCAGGTGTTTAAGTCAGGGAGGGGTCGTAAGTAAGGAAGATTCTTTCTCTCAGGTGAGGAAGGGGATTGTAACTAGCGCTGTATGAATAAGTAAGCGTGCAAGGCTACCTATGGTAGAAGGTGCCAGCCCAGGTGCGAGTAAGTAATGGACTGGGGGCTTGGCTTGAGAGCTGGTGCTATAGATTGTAAGTCCCCGGGATAGACTAAGAGCTTTTAGAGATAGAGGAAGCGAGTCAGTCAGTCTCAGTCAACTTTTGCTAGAGCTATAGTAAGTGAAACACAGCCAAGCTCAGAAGCTATTGAGCCGTCAATACCATTGACTAGTAAAGGCGAATCAGAGAAAGACGCAAGCCCTTGGCAAACCGGTGTACACCAATGAACTCCTGAAGATGTTCAACAAGAAGTATCTAGAGAAGAAGCTACGCCGCAACCGAAGATCCACCAGGCAGCGAAAACCAAGTATGAAAATGCCGCATTGGCCGAAGAGAATCAAGTGGTAGAGCCGTCGACATATGAAGAAGCGTCGCAGAGTGTCGAGTGGCAGAAGGCGATGGAGGATCGATGAAATTGAGATAAGTTGGTCGATGCTAATTGACTAAAGCTCGAAAAGAGGATCGATCCCCTATTTCTTTTCTTTCCGGTCGGATATTTGCTTTCTGGTTCTCAGCAGCAAGTGAAGCTAATTCATCATCTGGTAAAGCTAATTACACATCTGCTTGAACGCCCTTTGATCTTTCTTTGACTTTAGTGGATTCAAGTGGAAAGAAAGACAAAGAAGGGCACCTTTTCTTTGATATTTTCTTTTTTTCTTCTTCTATATGAGATTCGGGCATGGATTCCTGCTACGACCTAACGACCTTTCTTTCGCTTAAACCTCTTTGGTGGGACTTGAGCTTAGTATTAAACCTGCGTGACTTTGTCTTCTTAGTCTGGATTCCCTGGATTCTGGTCCAAGACCTTACTATAAAAGCAGTCGAAAGCGCTTATGGTGAAAGTGCCAAGGAGTCTTTGAAATGCGCCTTACCCAGAGTAAGTATCAAGCCTGGATTAGCCCTTAGACCGGCGCGTGCCTTAGACTTTCTACCTGGGCGCCCTCCCTAGTTCGAATTTCTTTCTATATATATCTTTCTCTCCTTCCCTTAGGTTTAGGTAGGGTTAGGGCTCTCAGTCGCTTTTAAACGGAATATTCCATCCCGTCTCTAGCCCTTTAGTCTAGCAGCTTTCTCAGAGTTTAGCCGTTAGGCATTGAATTAAGGATCCCCCTTCCTTCTGAGAAGCCCCTTTCAGCCTCTTCAAATTGAATGTCTAGTAGAAGGTTAAGCATCTATAGCTAGCCTTCCTTAGCATTATATAAAGATCAAAGTAGGCTTTTCAACACCTTAGAGAAAGCGCTTGTAAACCCTTGTCTTGTATCTAATAAGTGCCCTTCTTTCTTTTCTTCTCTTACGAAATACATCTGTTGGGAGCCTCTATATATAGAAAGCAATTCGGATTGGAAAAGATGAATATTCCACCTTTTGCCCACACGAAAAAGTTCTTCGAGCTTCCGCTTAGTCGAGAGTCCTTAGTCGATAGCCGAAGACCAAAGCCATTCTCTCGAACTTCGGGACCAGAAAAAACATTTACTCTTTTTTAAGCTTTCTCCTTTTTTCGACATCGCCAAAGGAAGGGCGGAATTCTTCCTTCTAAACCGGAGTTGCAACAACTACGTAATCGTTGGCTGCCCTTGCTCTACCTCTACCTTTACAAAGCTCTCGTTCCATGCGTTATGAGCGGCACTCGACATTCCTCTGATTAAAAGATCTATGCGAAACCGGATCTTGATAGAGGGATTTCCCAAGGTTAGCATTTTCTTTTAAGGAATTTTCTCATCTAAGACTCTCTTTACCAGTAGGCATCATTACGCAATTACCTGCAATGGAGCTACCCATGGTCGAATAGCCCTTCTCTTGAGAACGAGGGCTGAACGTAGTGAAGCAAAGCGAAGGGCAAACCTCGAAGAAACCAATAAAATCCCGATAAAGAACTCGATTTGCTTTATTTACTTTACAGTATAGGGCTTTCACCCCGGAACCAAGCCTGCACCAGCAAACTAATTTCGGAAATGATTCACATGCAACTTTTTTTCTTCCAAAGGAAAAAGACGGAAAAAACGGGGAATTCTCCTTCCTCATAAACGGAGATGCAACTACTGAATCTTTTCACTCGATAGAAGGCTCTTTACCTGTTTACACATTTCGGTTTGGATTAGACGACTTAGTCGATTAACCGATTAGCCGATAGCCCTATATAAGTAAGGTAGACATTAGCCGAACCGCTTCCTTAAAAGTAGGCTTAGCCGCTTATAGCTTAGCAGATCCCTTTCCTTATACTAGAAAGATACTAGAAAGCGAGTAGCAATAGTCTAAAGTTGATTAGCATTTTACTTAGCCCTCTTGATATAAGCAGGCTTTCTCATTCACATAGCCCAAGCTGTATACTTGAGCTTCTGACCACGATTCAGAAAGATAGAACGCCGGTTGCCCTAATAGTCAAGGCGTTAGCCAAAAAGCTAGCAAGACTTCGCCTTTGCTCATAAAGTAGAGCTAGGAAGATTTATACATATAATATGCTTAGACGATTAGCCTTTGAGCTAGCCAAAGCAGAAGTGGAAAGAGGTAACCTTTGAGCTAGCAAGACAAAGAGATAGCCATTGGATTTCTAAAGTAGATTCCGGATCAACGGGGAATGTCAATAGGGACTCCCAGGGCGTCAACTACATGCCCTAGAAGACCTTCTAGTGGCTTTATAGTTTAGAGTCGATCTCTTGATCGGAGGTAGTCAGCAAACCGGTTCGGGCAGTAAGAAACTCGATTCAGTTTTGACTGCAACATTAGTCATCAAACTAGCCAAGGTTGAGAAAGTTAAAGACATTTACTAGATGAGTTCGACCCTCTTTCTAATTTTATAAAAGCTACTCTTTCTAAGAGTGATTTCCGCCTTCATCGAAAGCAACAGCATCGCCAAGAGTTCCTGCTTCTGAGAGCGTCTTTGACTTTTTTAGTTTAGTAGAAAGATAAGAGAAAGGGCGGGCATGGATCATCCATCTCCAAAGGCAAGGAAGGAAGGAAAGGAGGTAAGCTGTAAGGGAGCTTTGCTTTTACAGATATAGAGTGGGGCGAAACCGTGCTGAATGATCACTTAAAGGCCTTTGAAGGCGTCTTGAAACCATTAAAAGAAAGGGTCCAGAGACTTGAGTTTTGGCCACGCTTCTGAAGCTAGAAGATAGGCTGTAGAAAATAACTGATTCACCTACCTCGAAGTTCGAAAGGATAACCAACAGCGGAGTACTTTAGAAACGAATAGGAGAGGGAGCATGACTTATAGTGCTTGTGTGAGGTCTTCTAAGGGTAGCATTCCTTCGTCTGCAAAAATCTCCCTCACATAGGGCAACCCCTTACCGAAAGGGGAAGCATGCAATTGGCTTCACATTTACTGGACCGGAATAAAGATCTCGAAATTGTATTTGAGTGCAACCAGCTGATGAATTAGTTTCCCTTGGTGGGCCATAAAGCAGGAGCTTTTTAAGCGCCAATTCTGCTTCTTTTGCTGGACCAGATAGAGGAGACCCAACTTGGAATTAAGTACAACCAGATGAGTACTTCATTGGCTGAAGCAGAGTTCATAGATCCAACTCTCTTTTCATTTAGCACAACTCGCCTCTTAATTAGCTTAATTGGCTTGACCAAGAAAGAAAAAAATATCGAGGTTTTACAATACATTATACGGTAGAGTAGTAACTATATGACAAGATAATAAGGGGGTATACTACTACTATTAAGGGGTTCTCTCACTATGTAGGTAAAAACAACTATATGACAAGATAATAAGGTACCTGCTTCTACTAAAAACCCCCTACTATATGACAAAAGGGGTTAGTTTCATTTCATACTCCTACCATTACTATTAAGCCCAAGAGCACATTGCCCGGCCCCCCTAACACTGGAAAGAGAGAAGACCCCTATGCTTCTTAGTCTTCCTTACTGTCTGTAAAGCCCTAAGAGCATTGCCCGGCCCAAACCCTGGGACTCTTATTCCCGCCTTCCCCCTTGGAAAAACCTAGGACGAGCTCCAGGGCATTCCCTAAGACGAAAGTAATCTTTGGTAAGAGAGAGATGATTCACACGAGATGCAAGTCCATTTATCGAAAGCGAATTATGTCCGGTGGATAAAATTCACTATCTCCTGCTTTTAGCTTAAAGCATTAACAAGCACTTAGCGTCGAATACAGGCTCAATGCTCCCTGCTGGATAACAAAGAAAGCTTTGCGGTTTAGCTCTGACAGCATTAGCTACTCTACTAGAAAGTCAACTTCCAAGCTTTGACACTAATTTTCTCAAGTGAATGAGGATCGGGCGAGTGGTCTCGGTTGGTGACGGGATTGTGCTTCTTGTTGCGCTTGTTTATGGATTGGATTGACCGAAATAAGGAGATCGTGTAAAGCGTACTGGCTCCATTAGATAGCTCATTAGAGAGTGAATTGATGAGCTAATAGAGAGACGAGTTCAAAGCATTACACTAATGAATAGAGTGAACCTCAAATAAAGGGCTTTATCATGTAGGGAACCCGAACCACCTTTTCCTGCCGGAACCGGCTTTCTTACATTCATTGGCAGATGCGCCTCAACCTCTTTTTCCTGCACTAAGCATTGAACCGGAACCTGAACCGCTTTAGGAAGGAAATGAGACGAACTTTCGCTTTAAGTCACAAAGCGAAGGAGAAGGCCTACCAGAGGAGCGAGCCAAGCCCAACCCGCTAGCGAGAAAAGCAGGGAGTTGTTTCGCCTTCAAACGAAGACAGGATTGAAGGAAAGACTGGAAGTATCCCAAGCAAGGCCAAACAGCAACTAAACTCCGGGGTGGAGGTTTAAGAGGGTCAACATCCCCTTCTGTACCAGACCCCCCTTGCTCATCGGAAGCGGTAACGGAGTGAACTCTCTGAGTGGTCGGTCCTGTCTTCTGGCTTGTCTCTGACCCTGTTGGGCCCCTTGCTGATAGGACACTTGACCCTGTTGTTGCTGTTGGGACTGGTGAGTCTGCCGATTTTCTTTTTGGGGAGCCTGAGTCTTATGAGAGGTTGGTTTTTCTTTTGTTTGAAATGGCTGTGCTGCCTGCCGTCCTTTCTTCAAATACCACGGCCCAGGGCCAGACCAAGGGTCCCCAGGTGCTATGCTATGGCAATCTGCCACGTGGTTGTTGCTGAGAAAGACGAAGGGGAGAGCAAGAGGGGGTGTAGGGGGGTCGGACCCGTCCTCGTCACAAAAGTCGATAAGCCCCAAATGATAGAGGAAGAAAATGCAGTCAGGGATTCCGAGTCGGATCCTACTAATGAGGAGGACGGACTTTCTCACCCGGTCGGGAAAAAATTAGCACCGTGATTGCACAGAAGTGTTAAGGAGATTGGCAGAACCTCTAAGGCACTTACAAAGAAAAGAGCTCGCCAGAGGGAGCAATCCACCTAGTCTGAACGAACCGTTCGACTATGACCTGGTGACTCTTCCACAGCAGCCTGCCAGAATTTCGATGTACGACCTCCTACGTCTTTCTCCTGAAACCAGAAAGGCAGTAGTCAAAGCTCTCTCGCAAGCCCAGAAGACACTTACGTAAATCGGGTTGAAGCTAAAGGGAAGAAGCCTACAGAGCGTGAGGAATGTATGGCAATCAGAGAGTTCCGGGCCGCCAACATAGTCTTTTCGAAGGACGACCTACTCCTGGGTGACATGAAAGATAACAGGCCGCTCTACCCTTCCGGGTACATTGGGGAGGCCAAGTGACCATGAGTGCAGATAGACCCGGGGTCCGCCATAAATAGAATGCCTCTTCGTGCTCTAGCTCACCAGGGAAACCAGTAAATTAAGTCACACTAAGATGACCATCCAAGGATACAATGCGGACTCCCAAAGGGCGATTGGTAAGGTTCGCCTTAAGTGTCAGTTGGCAGACTTGAAGTCTGAAATCACGTGTTATGTGATTGATAACGACACGTCCTACAATCTACTGCCTTGGATTCACGGGAACTTTGTTGTTCCGTCCACCCTCTATCAATGCTTCAAATATGTCGACGAGGACAAAAAAGTACAAACAAAACAGTCTTCGCAGATCGGAAGCCGGGGTCGAAGCCCCCGGTCATTCCGGCAGCTAAAAATAGGAAAAGCTCATCTAATGTGGTCACTATTAATGATGAAATTCTTGCATTTTAGTCTGGTATGATCAGGGAGATCTTATCTTGGCGATAGTTGGATTTGGATATATTCCGCTTATAGTAAAAATAGTCTTTAGGGCAGGGCGCCTTCGAGGACTAGATCATGATAATATGGCCGAAAGGCTGGGGGACCTTTGTTTTGATACAATCAAAGAGCAAATAACTAATAAAATATAAGAGTTGCTCCAAATATATTTTCATAAAAAGAACCTAGAAGGTTAAAAACCTCGGACTGATGTCAAGCATCAAGGAACTGAATTCTTTCACATATTCCCTCACCGTGCCAGTATGCTTCAATTTCTTTCGTTCCTACTTTTATCTAAGCAGTAGCTCTCGCCCCTTATCGAAGGTGAAATAAGATTGACTGCATGAACTCTTAAGAACAGGAATCCTCCTATGAGCATTATCTGCTGCTGCGGAATGCTGCTATTCTATTCCTATCCTACTAGTGTAACTGCAAGAGCAAGCGCTTACCATATCACTGAAACTAGTGAAACTCAATGGGTAGCAGGTGTAAAAGGAACTGCTATGAAAGATGGTACTTAGATTAGACTGGTGAAATTAGCGCAGCACGCCTACCTTCGAGGGTTTGACTACTGCAAGCATAGCTTAATCGGTCGCCTTTCTAAGATCCCTATTCAGAGGGTAAGGATCGATGTAATTGAGGGTTTCAGACGGATAGACAGCTTACTTAACCTTGATGAATCGATGGGACTTACACTTCGTTCCTCGAGAAAGGCTTTCTGCAACTAGAAAATTAGAATATGACCTTCCACGACGGGGTCGGGTACGGGATGAAAAAGCGATTTCACGCTTAAAGATCGGTCCTGTCGAGACAGTTTTCAATGCTAGGAAGATAACCAAAGCGGTCACTCGTTAATAGTTGAATTCTAGTAATTTTTCTTGCAACTTCCATTGAAACCACTCCCTTTTGCGCTCTTTCGCCCAGCTAGATATCAATATAAATATGTATCTCAAAGCAGCATTTCGGCATAGGCGAATGCTAAAAGATAAGCATAGGCAGAAGCAGAAAGAACAGATTGACCCCTACCAGAATAAGATCTCTAGGTTTACCAAATCCTTCTCAACCATGTGAAAGAGGGCATTCAGTCAGGTCAGGAATCTTGAACAGAAAGAGGTGGGTGATCCCTCGGCATCAGAATAAGTATAGAAGTTTAACCAACAGGGGAGTTTATTTCCCACTAAACCGGTAAGATAGAGCGGAGACAGACAGGCTTTTAAATGTCAATACCCAGGAAAAAGAAGTGAAATTTTAGTACCATGTGCGGATCAGTCACTAGTGAAGAAGCCTTTCGCTGTCAGATCAAAGGAATTAGCACCTAGAAAGGTGGTTCTGTGCCGCAGTTCAGTGCCCCGAGAAAATTAGTTCGCTTCGACAGCGACAGTTTTTGATGATGCACTCGATGTCGCTAGCAAGCTTCATGTTCTCTCGATGATAGGGTTCTGCCCTGGATTGAAGCATGTTGGTGGTGTTCGAACTCACTGTGTTAAGCATAACATTTCGAGCCCTCAATCCGTTGGGCCCTTCGTGGCCCCGTTAGTGGGCTTGCCCGTCCACTAACCTGCCTTCCAACTGTCAACAGGAAAGACCTTCCATTCCCACGACGAACGACCCGTTCATACTTTTCTAAAGTCGTTGTCTGATAAAGCGAGCTTCCGCATTTCAAAGAGGGGAGGGGCCTCTCTGTCCTGTCATAGGCGGCCGGGGGTGTCGCCTGGGATGAAGCGCTACTTCACTTCACTTATGTTATTTGTTGAGGGACAACGGAATGAAAAAGACATATATGGTAGAATCGTAACCATAGAATACGACCCTAATCGAAATGCATACATTTGTCTCATACACTATGGGGATGGTGAGAAGAGATATATTTTACATCCCAGAGGGGCTATAATTGGAGATA
>CAOJBK012991539.1:0-18564 GCA_948294925.1 Codiaeum variegatum
TTGACATTATAGTGGTGTTAAATTATTTATTGTGATTTGTTTGACAGGAATCTCATATTCATTCCCTTATGAATGTTCTCCGTTACTGTAACCTGGATGAATCTCTTCAAGAAGAGGATAGTCTTCTTTGCCATAATGCCTCGGATCGCCTTCACAAAACCAAGGAGCTTGACTACATGAGTTACATTGTCCTGAGAATGTTTGAGAATACTGAGGTTCTAACTTTTCTATACTCTTTTTAACTAACTTTTAAAATTTTACTTGGTTGTTAATTTACATTTTTGAAAAAATGATGAATATTAAATGCTAAAGCCAAATTTACCTAGTGTTTAGCTTATGTGCTTAAATTGATGACTGTTTGATGCTAAAGCCATTTTTCACTGTTTCTGAGATCATGGATATAGGCAAGACGCCAAGTACAGCATAATTAATTGTTGTAATACCATGCTTCATTTGGTGATCTTAACAAACACTACTCTTCTAATTTTGTTTTACAGAAGGACAGTGAAGCTGCATCGCTGCATCTGGAGCATACACTGCCTATAATGGGCCCAGAAAGGCTGCAAGAAGTGGGATCATATCTCACATTAGAGAAAATGGAGAAGATGATTCGCTCATTTGCCATGCCAGCAGAAGACTTCCCTCCACCTGCAACCCCTGCAGGATTCTCAGGTTACTTTTCAAAAAGTGCTGCAGTACTAGAGCGCTTGGTCAACCTTTGGCCTTTCCACAAACATGATAAGAATCCTACTGCTAATGGGAAGTAATATCTTCTTTCTTACTTTTTCAAATTCCTTTTATTTTTTTCCTTCTCATCTTAAGCTTTAGCATTTGCTGATTAGTCTTACACTTAAGGTGAGTTTTGAGCTCACTGTGTGAAACACACTTAAGCCCAACACCTTGGAGAGGGTTGCACCTCTTACACATGCAGTTGGAAATGTCCTGAAACGTGTGTTTGTGCTTAGCTTCTCCATTGTGGTCTTTGGTACGTAATTATATTTTTCTTATTCAATTTTCATTTTTCCTTTTTGTTCATTATGTATTTCTTTTGGCATTAACATAAAATCTTATAATATCTCCTTACAGGTAACAATATTTCAACACAAACTGGTATTGGAACATGCATTGCAATTGCTGGAGTTGCAATCTACTCTTTCCTCAAGGCTAAGATGGAAGAAGAGAAACAAGTGAGTGTCTTTTTGAAGGGAAAATTACTTAGTGCGTATAAATAGACTTTATGCAATCGTATCTCAAATTCAGAAGTCATAACTCTACATTTGTTTTGTTTGCAGCAAAGGAAAGCAGCATGAGAAGGAAAGTAGCGTTGATGTGGAAGAAAATCTTGCCTACTTGGAAAGTCCTACTTTATTGTTGCAAAGATAAAAATGACAAATTGCACAACCTATTGTCATTGTGAAGTTTATTTTTTCTCATCAATTTTCTCTGATTCATGTTTTGCGTAGAATAATGTACTTTTTTACTTGCTCTGTTTCTCTACTCTGGTGGGAACCAAATATGTGAATAGTAAATTGCCAAAATCTGATCACCAAATAAGATTACATTTCCACATACTTGTCCCTAACTATTGGCTGAAAAGCAACTACATATCATCTGATGTCTTGCTAAATCTCGCCAGCAAGAAAATGAATATCTTCTTGAAACCTTTTTTCGACCACGTTTCTGCTTGAAACTTATTTACTGCAACACATCTATAAAAATCTATTACGATAGGTTTGCGTCTTGATGAAAATAAATTTAAATTATTTGAAATTTAACATGTACATCTCTTACAAATTAAGAGTATCTTCGGAGCTTTGTTGATTATACATCAGGTTGACTATGTCAGAAAAAAATAGGCGTACCAATGCTTAATTGTCTTTGAAAAGTAGCTTTTGAGATTTAATTAATAGCACTGTTAAGATTTAATTAACAGCAGGCATAAAAACTTAATCATTACGAAATAAGAGAATTGTAAAAATTAATTGTCTCGGCGAATGCACCTCCTTGTTCAATAAATTGAGTTGTTATATAAAGTGAAGCTTCAGTTTCTCTTTTAGTAAGGTGAGATAGAAGTCATTTTAAAATACTATTTTATTATCTATGTGTACAATGATCTCACGTTGCAAAATATTAATTGTTGAGTTTTATAAAATATTACATCTATTTTTAAATAACAGTCCATTTTATTTTTCCTGCCTAAATTTCAAAAATTAATTTATAAAAAAAATATTTTAAATTATAATATAAAATACATATCAATAGGCTCGTCTTAAAAAGTGTTTTTCATAAGATTATTTTTTTAATAATTTTTTACTTGTATATTTTAAAAATAATTGAAGATCAAAATTCAACATCGATAAGCATAATGGACTGTTATTTCAAAATGGAAGGAATATGAGTGTAACACGCTTTGAATCTAGTGTCTTTTGAACTATGAACTAGCTAGAGAAATAAAACATAACTCTCACAATGTTTGGAAAAGCTTTTTGACTTCTATGAATCAATAATTATTTATTGAAAGATAAAATCTTATTAATCACATTTATACCCCCCACAATTTCTATTGTTTAATGCGATTTTGTGCTTAGTAGGTTGTGCATGTACTTGGTGATTCATGAGTGTTCTAGAAAATTATGCTACAACTTCATAGGAGTGATCCCACTCCACATTTTCATCAAGTGTATATTGTATAATACAACATGCATAAGGAATATGAAATTCGTTAGGAGTTTTTTTGGCTCACCCTCTCATGTGTGGCTGTCTAGCAATTCTCAAATCATAGGAATAGACATGTTATATTTAGTGTTAGCATAATTAGCAAATGACTTGTTATTACTCATATCAACCTTATTCATTGGATCTCCAATCATAAAGGTTGGGTTATTGCCCATTGTCAATTTTTTAAGTTGGCTTAAGTCCCACTCCTCTCGATGTTTCATAAATTAGTTTCCTTCCTAATAGTTTAGTCAGGAGATCAACCAAATTCACTTTTGACTTTACATAATCGATGGATATAACTCCATCTTTCAACAGCTATTCATTATGTCTCAAATGAATATGTCTATTTTTACCATTGTAGGTCTTATTATTTTTAATTGGAATTGCTGCTTGGCAATCACAATGCAACAATACATAAGGCGTTTTTTTTATTCCCAAATGAATACTAGCTAAGAAGTCTTTTAGTCATTCAACCTCATTGCTATGAATTCTGACTCCATGTTGGATTTAACAATTATAGTCTACTTGGTTCATTTCCAACAAACAACACATCCACCAAGTGTAAAGACATAACCACTAGTTGATTTCGTCTTATTTAAATTAGAGATCTAGTTAGCATCACTTTGTCCTTCTAATAGAGTGGAAAATCCAATCTATAAGAGACATAATTCATGGGTTCTTTTAAATATTTCATTAGTTTGACTATTGCAGCCTAATGATCTAAGTTGGGATTGTGTGTATATCTGTTTAATCTACACACAACATAATCAATGTTTGGTTTAGAGAAGTTCACTAAATGCATCAGACTCCCAATATCTGTGCATATTCAAATTGAGACACAAGATCACCCAAGTTTTCTTTAATCAAGTGTTAGCATCATAAGGAGTACTCACAGGTTTGACATCAAAGTGTCCAAACTTCTTAAGAAGTTTCTCAACATAATGTTATTAGGATAGCATTATACTATTACCCTTCTTTATGATCTTAACACCTAAATAACACTTGCTTTGCCCATATCTTTCATATCAAATTTGGAAGCAAGAAAAGCATTAGTTTTGTGAACAACGTCGATGGTGAAACAAAATATCAACATATCATCCACAAACAAGCTAATTATTACACATTCACTATTCTCTATTTTATTATAAACAAATTTATCAACTTTAATAGAAGAAAAGCCATCACTTATCAATACCTGATCAAATTTCTCATGACACTGTTGGGTGCTTGCTTTAAGCCATACAATGATTGAATCAATTTGCAAACTTTGTTTTCTTGACCAGCAGTAATACAACCTTCAGGTTGCACCATATAAATCTCTTCTTTTAAATGACCATTCAAAAAGACATTTTTTACATCAATCAGGTGAACAAATAGTTTATGGATAAAAGCTAAAGCAGATAAAACTATAATTGAAGAAATTCTTGTTACTGAAGCAAAAGTATCAAAATAATCGACATTTTCTTTTTTACTTTTTGCAATAAGTCTTGATTTATATTTTTCAATAGATCCAACTAGATTATATTTTCTTTTAAAAATCAATTTACAATCAATTGATTTTGCTCTAGGAGGTAAATCAACTAAAATCCAAGTTTTATTTTAAGTAATGGAATTAATTTCATTTTCAATGGATTCTTTCCAAATGAGAAATCAGAAGAAAAAAGTGCTTCAGAATAAGTTAAAGGCTCATTTTCAAAACATATGTATAAAAATCATTTCCAAGTGCAGTCTCCTTCCTTTGCCTTTTACTCCTTAATTTCTCTGAAGAGTTTTCAAAATCATTTTTAGTGGATTCAGAAGGAAGATTATCAACTCAACATTTTTAGTTTCAACGATAGTATTGACATCAATCACATCACTTTTCAAAAACAAAAATCAATGAGTAGCACTATGCTCAGCATACCCAATAAATATGCAATCAGAAGTTCTAGAACTAATTTTCCTTTTCTTAAGGTCAGGCAACATAATTTTCGTGTCTTACCAATTTTCTTATAAAGTATTCTATTTTGCAATTGATAAGCAAATAAAATGGCCTCACCCCAAAGATTGTCAAGAGCAAAAGAACTAACAAGAAAAACACTCATTGTTTCTTTCAAAGTACTATTCTTTCTTTTAGTTACACCATTTGATTAAGGTGAATAAAAAGGAGTAGTTTCATGAATTATTTTGTCCTTTTCACAAAAATCATCAAATAAAACATACTCATCACCTCTAGTAGATCTTACCTTTTTTTATCCTTTGTTCAATTAATTTTCCACTACAACTTTGTATAACAAAACATATCAAAAGTTTCATCTTTATTTCTAATCAAATAAACTTTAGTGAATCTAGAGAAGTCATTAATGAAAGTCACATAATACCTCTTACCTCCTCTAGTCATAGTATGTTTCAAATCTCCTAAATTAGTATGAATCAAACTCAATAATTCAAATTCTCTTTGCACAGAAAAATAAGTTTTCTTAATCAATTTAGCTTCAACACAAACTTCATATTTATTTAAACACTAAACTGAAAATTCCATAATCTAAATCAAGATATTTCATTTTATGAATATAACTACCACCCACATAACCTAATATAGCATGCCAAAGATCAATAGAGTCAATCAAGTAAGCAGAAGAAGATGCGATCTCATTTATGATTTCTGCTACATTGAGTACAAATAGTATATAGTTACAATATCATTTTCCAATAAAGACATTATTTTTTTCATAACATTCTTATCATATTCAAAAGAAATCTTAACCCTAACTATTCCCAACAAGGAAACAAAAATTAAATTAGCTCTGATAGTAGGAACATAAAGCACATAATTAAAAGCCAATGTTTTTCCAGATGTGAGTTTTAGCAAAATTTTGCCCTTTCCAAAACATGAGCAGTTCAAGAATCACCAAGGTAGACGACTTCATCTTCATCCCTTATACGAGTATAGGAGGCAAAAACACTCTTAGTAGCACAAATGTGCCTAGTAGCATAAAAGTATACCACCCATTCTTTCACATCGGAAACCATATTTACTTGAGAAATGACCGCAGCTATAACTTCATCTCCTTCACCAAATTTTCTTTTGAGTTGGGAGGATTGTCATTTCTCTTTCTATGCCTATATTAATGTGCATGATGCGTTAGCATCCCACACACAAAATAAGTTCCCTTCTTTCTGAAGGTGGGGTTAGTAGCTTTAAGCTTGTAACCATTTTTATTAATATTATTATTATTATTATAAGAGTACCTTTTCTATTTTGCTTTATCTTACACAAGGTTTGCCTTTGCAGTCATCTCCCTTGTTTTGACAACTTGTAGTTATTCGCTATTAGTACCTTCAATGATGATGTGTGTGATCAAGTCTTACAATGAGGGTTGTTTGTGTTTATAATACAGTTGATTCTTGTAGTCACCCTAAGAATCAAGCAGTTTTTCATTCAATAATCCAGCTACAAACTCTTCTTATAGGGTGTGAACCTTAAATTTTTGCACCATTAAATCTGGCTCATCAATATGAGCCCAACGGTCCAAACCAGACTCAAATCGAACTTCAAACGGACTCAAAAAATCTAAAAAAATCAAATCAAATCAGACTGAACCGACCTAGAAAATTGGGCCCAATCAACTCAGCCTAAAACGTATGTGTTTAAGCCAAACGCATGCATTTTGCCAAAACGCACACTTTTTGGTTCCTAGGGTTTTTAGCACAAATCTCTATAAATTCAAACTTTCAGAATCATTTCGGGGAGTTTTTCAGATGTGTCCAGACCTAATTTTTCGACTACCAGACACTTCTAAACACTATAATTCATACCAAAATTGATCAAATACACAACATACTTTCAGAATTTATCATAAGTTCTTATTTTCCAGTCAATCCACCAGTTCAATTCTATAGTCCTAGTTAAAATAGATGGACACCGGTCCTCCCCAAACACAACAGAGACTCGCTCCGGGTTTATCAAGCCTTCAAACCCACCGGTGTTCAAACCCCGCAAGCGAAAGGTAAATTGGGTATAGTATTCTCTTTTCCTTTTAACCTTTGAAATTGAGTCATAAATCTAAACTGGCCATTTTTATCATGAAAATCATTTTTCTGGTATAAATTGAATTAATCAAAGCCTTAAAACCTGTTAGGCAAATTCACTTATCAAAATCACTTTTTTTTTAATCAAAATTCAATTTGATTAAAAACCTATCTGGTTAACTATTTTATAAGTTAAAATGTGTTAACTTATGAACCAACGGTACCAAACCACCCACTGTTATCAGGACAACCCCCACCCTTCGTAAGAAGGGAGAACGACGTGGGGTTTGATTCTCATTCAAATGGATACGCCGGTAAGCCTTCTAATGGCTTCAGCTTTAAAACCTATTTTTCTTTATTTTTCCCTTATTATTCATTTTATTTATTTATGTTATTATTTTGTTTATTGTTACCATTTATTCGATCTATTATACTTATGATTATTTTAGTATTATTTTTATTTCAATTGTGAATTTGTATTAGGGAATGTGTACCTCTCCCATATCTGTGAACTAGAGAGGGGATCCCCTGATTGTTTGCTAATTTTGTAATTTACTACTTTCTTTAGGGATGTATGCCTTTCCTAGAACCTGAAGCGGGTTAGAGGAAGGACCCCTGACTTCCTTCTTTGCCTTTATTGCTTTATGGTTTGTCATGCATACTTTAACCTACTCATGCATCATAATTTACCATGATTATCTGTTCGTGCACCACGAAATATTTCATGCATACATGAAACCAGATTTTAACCAAAATCACATTTTATTAAGCCAAAAGTTGTTTAAAATGGTAAAACTATGTTTCTCAAAAATGTTTTTATCAGATCACAAATCTCTGAACTCAACTTTGGTTACCTTTCTAAATTGGGCAAATTAATCAGATTTTTCCTAAATTGGAGTTTTATCAAAAATGGGTTCTTATCACCATAAAAAAACTATGTTTTTAAAGAATTAAGTGGCGACTCCTAGCACTTTACACCACTTGCACTCCAACAGATACATGTGGATGCACAAATGTGGGACTAGTCTACAAATCGCGATGTCATGTGCAATCTGACCTCTCGTAGTCAGTTTCCTCTAGCCATAAACTTGAAGGCACGAAGGAAAATCCCACGGACCACTCGGATGGGGCCTCACAGCTGGCGACTCCACTGGGGATATTTGGAAACTGAATAAAACTTAACTGGATTATTTTTTGATAAAACATCTTTTTGGCTTAAGATTGTGTGAAAGTAGGTTTTCATGATTCACTTCACATGATCCTTTATAGGAGAAAAAACTGGATAAAGAGTAACATCGAGTGAGCTTCCTTCCTTGGGACTGCTTTGCCTATAGTGAAATCATCCAACTCCAAGGTGTACCCTCCGATCCTTTAGGTTGGGATGACGAGGTTGCACGTATTGTTGGACCCACGCGAACCTCTTTATTTCACATGTGGTTAGGTATATCACACCTCTAGTCGTAGGGGAACCTTTAAACCACCTAGCCCTCATGTAATGATTAGAGTTGACCTTATGTCCCATGTACCCTGACAACTCTGATATTACTTGTCATCATGAAATCTCTTTCATTCATGCACACATGCATGAACGCATCACAACATCTAAAAAATTAAAATTGGACAAAGTGAACTATTCCAATAAAATCCTTAAACCAAACACTTACCCTTTTTCATACTTACCTGCCTGCTAATGGCCTTGCCTTTTCAAAAAAGTCGATGCCCTACTTTTCTTTCAAAAGGTCAACATGTCTAACATTGAAGACAACACTTCCTCAACCTTGTTGTTAATGCCACCGGCTCTGCTCCACCTCCACTTGCTCCATCAGTTCCTCTTGCACACATTGTCGAAATGCTCGCTAAAATTATGAGGAGACAAGATGAGTCCCTGAAAACTCAACAAGAGACCCTCTCGGCTATGATGCAAGCCCAGGAATAGACCATAATGAGAAAAGTCTAAACAATGCTAACCCAGTTCGAACTGCAAGCTGCTAATCCTACTTCCACCTCATCAAATTCTGGAAAGGAAGTTTTTGCTGATAAAGTCATTGTACTGAATCCACAAACTGACCATGGAAACAACACCCCAGCTACCCCTACTATGGATCCTTTCCAAAAAGGGGTTGAAGATCATCTACTCCTTAAGATTATGGCTGAAAAGTATAAGGAAATGGAGAAAACATTGAATTCCTTAAAAAAGAAAGAGAATGTGCTGAATGTGAAGGCCTTCAATCCCTTCCCTAATGCAATGCTGCCACCCAAATTCCAAATTGTGAACTTTGAGAAATTCGGTGGCACTTCCTACCCCAACACCCACCTAAGGATCTAAGATGGTACTTTACGCCCCTTAGGTATGGAAGGCGAGCTCCTTGCTCAGCACTTCCTACAGTCGCTCACTGGTGCAACTCTGAGTTGATTCATTCAACTAAATGACTCTAAGAAACTGACTTAGGAGTTAATTTGTATTGAATTTGTAAAATGATATTCTTATAATCAAGAAATTGATGTTAATAAAAGAGATCTTGAAATAACAAAGCAATTGCTACAAGAAACATTTTCTGCTTTTATCATTATATGGAGGAAGAAAGCCTTCCAAATGGTAAACAGACCATCAAAATCTAAACAGATTGATATCATTGTCAAAATCTTGTTGCTTTTGTATCGAGATAAAATGATAACATAATACTTGCCTAATTGCAAATCACTTGTGAATGTTGGCACCCGCCTAGAAGATAGGGTTGAATCTGACCTCATCACGGATGAAACTCAAACCTCATCTTCCCATTTCAAGAAAACCAATATTACTCAAAAGGAAGGTAGGTCAATGCCATTTTGTCCCATAAGCCCATACAGATATAGATAATGGAAGTTACCAACTTGAGGGGATGAACACTGAGCTTTCTCCTCAAACAGTGCTTAGAGAATGGTGCAGTTTAGGCATTAAAGCCCAAGCCTATCCCTAATCCATTACCAAAGAACTTCAAAATGTCTGAGAGATGTGATTATCACTAATGGCCCAGACACAAAACTGATGGTTTCAAGGCCCTTAGACATAAAATACAAGATCTCATAGATGCCGATGAACTCCTATTACCTACTGCAAACATTGGCACAAATCTCCTACCAGAGCATAATGTGAATGCAATCTTCAATGAATTTGAGGAAGGGGATTCAGCACACCTCATTACTTATGTTGTTCCATTGAGCAATTACCACTATAATGGATAGGGCCAATCTTCCTTAAAGAGGTCCTCCTTCCCAAATTGCTCACTCCCGATTGATCGACCCTCATTGGGGAAGTCAATCCATAATGACCATTGTTTTGTTATCATCAACCTAAGACATATGGGAGATGAAATATATGTCATTACCAGAAGTGGTCGGATTATACAAGCACCTATTGCTGCCCTATCTCCAAGCCGACCTATGGCTCAAAACAAAGGGACTTTTGAGCATGAAGAGGATCCCATACTTAAACAGATTAAAAAGACTCAAGTCAACATCTCCATATGGAATTTACTTATGTCTTCTTATCCTCACCACCAAGCTCTTTGCAAGGCACTGAGCCAATGCCAGACATCACCGAACATCTCTCCGGAGACCCTAGTTCCATCAATCACAAACTCTACCAAAAGGGCTTCAATCTCCTTCTCTGACAGTGAAATCCCACTTAGGGGACCATATAATAATGCCTTATACATTACTGTTATCACTAGGGAGAAGATTATTACTATGACTCTGATAGATACTGGTTTTGCTCTCAATGTATGCCCATTAAAAGTTACAAGCTATTTGGTTCTGACTATAATATATTTTACTCCTTCTAACCAGATCGTGAGGGCACATAACAATTCAAAAAGAGAAGTTCTTGGGGTGGTAACACTTACTATCACCATGGGCCCAACTACCTTCAAGGTCCCTTTTCAAGTCATCGATGTGACATCATGTTTTAACTTGCTCCTTGGGAGATCCTGGATATATCAGGCTAAAGTTGTGCCATCTACTTTGCACCAAAGAGTTAAGTTCCCTCTAAGAAATGGCATAGTCACTATCAAAGCTGGCATATCTAGTAAATTTGAAGTCCCAGACACAGTACCGATTCTGGAAATCTAGTTCGAGTTATCGGTATATCCTTTATCCAGCTTCTCATTTGTACAATTTATTGAAGCCACCAGTAGTGAAAAAGAAACAGTTATCTTAGACTTTGATCCTCACTGCAACCCTATGGTAAAAAACATCCTCAAGCATATAGCTTATTTTCCTGGTATGGTGCTGGGTAAGAACCAACAAGGTATGAAATCCTTTGATGAATACCCCACATCCATTCCACCTTTTGGTCTAGGCTATAAGCCCACTAATGAAGAAATCTAGGAGGTAAAAGCTCAGGTAAGAGAAAGATCTTTAATTGCTTGCAAAGGGGGTGAAACTGACTATCCTTTAAGGCTATATTTCAGAACCCTCAATGGGTATTTTTTCAAAGAAGGGGAGATAGTTCCTTACTGTGCTTTTCCTGAAACCTAGATTTGCCCTGTGACCGGCATCAGAATTCCTGGATTTGAACATTTCTCTGATGTACTGACCACTGAAGATTGCCATCCCATGCACTTCTTAGACTAAGACTATGAAGAGAACATGGAAATAAGCCTCTTTCATGAAATAACTATTCTTACTGATAAGAAGGAGAAATTCGACCTCTCTGCTTTGATTAAGCCTGCCAATGGAAAGCTAAAGAATTGGCACTATGATGAAATTCCTTTCAAAGTTGTTGAGTCTGAGACCGAGTCTGAGCCTGAGTCAAATACTGAGCCCGAGTCATCTTTTTTCTCTGAGTCAGATACTGGTGTAATAGGTCCATCGGGTTTTAATTATGAGTTTGATGTAACCGTGGACCTATCTCCAATTTCAATCAATAAGAATTCAAAATTTTCTTGCTACAAGCTTGTTTCTTTATTTTCTTTTGTTGTTCCAATTGATGAATCTAACCTCAATCAAAAAAAGAATAAAATAAACAAAATAAAAGATGCAGTTAAAGAGTCCATAAACACTGGTACACATGACATGCCTAAAAACACATACATTGCGTCTGCATACTCAAAGAAACGGGGACACTGAAACTGTCATCAAATGGCTTGAAGATTGCTTTGCCTGGTCGCCCAGCTACATGATCGGACTAAATCTAAGCATTTCCATCCATAAGATCCTGACATACCCATATTTTAAGCCTGTTAAACAGAAGCTCAAGCGCATGAAGCCATCATGGTCTATTCTAATCAAGGAAGAAGTAGCTAGGCAGATTTCCCTCAACTTCATCAAGCCAATCAATTATCCATCCTGGTTGGCTAATATTGTTAGAAGTATGATCTTCTTTTTTAAAGAAAAAAACTCTTATTTGTATTGAAACTCATACGTGTCGATTAAATTTATTTTTATGTTTCACATTGTACATAATTAATAAAATATTTAGTTTTTTTTTATATAAAGGAGGCAGAAAACCCAAAGAGATCACATAAGTTAAAACAAAACTACAAGCACATTACAACATATTGTTGTGAACCACTCTATGCTAAGAAATCCCAATAAAATCATGTTAAAGAATCATAGTTAACTTAGAAGGAGGATCATTATAGATAACAACACCTATAGGAAGGGAGAGGGATGAAGTTGCCAAACATCAACTGTCACATTCACTTCCCTAAAAATATGCTTCCTAGTAACCTTCCAAGGTTGACCAATGAGCCTTTTACACGCATAAATCAAATTCGTTGCTAGGCTTGAAGGTATCTGATCATTGGTTAACTAATGCACAATAATAGAAGAGTTCATTTCCAAGCTAATGTCTTGAAATCTAGCATCCTAAGATATAATTAGACTATGGAGCACCACCCAAATTTCTGCTATATGAATGTACCTTGGGAATTTCTAAGAATACCACTCGCACCTACATTCAAGCTACCATTTTGACTGCTTCCATCAGTATTAAGACATACAGTGTCACCGCAAGGTAGCTACCCTTTCACTTGCATCACATGTTGTTGCTTGAAAAGTCCAGTATTAGAAGGGAGGTTGAAGGGTTATTGAATTCACTAATGATATACCTATGAATATGGCTTAATTTCAAATCTTCAAAGACTGAAATATTGTTGTAATTCGTACTATTTTGCCAATGCCATAACCACCACATGACAACAACAAAGTAGACACCATTACAGTTCAAATCTTAGCAAGCAAAATGTAAGACAATTGGAAATTTAACCATTCATTAAAAGAAGAGATTTATGACCCCAGTACACATTGGCAACAAGCATTTTCTTCCATAGAGAATCAGTAGTAGTGCAGTGTCTAAGGACATGATCAATGTCCTCAATGATGTTAGGACAACAACATCAAAATGAATCAAAAGTGAAATCTCTACTTAAGGTTTGTGCATTACACAACAACTTTTGATGATAAATAAGCCAAATAAAAGAGCAAATGCATATGGAACCTTTAAATTCCAAATTTTTTCCCAAGTACCATTTACTGGCATATTCTTTTAATGAGAGAGCAAGCTATATGCTGATTTAACCATAAAATCTGCTGAGGTTTCCTTTCCCCAACAAATGACATCCTCCTTTAGCGGATCAGAATTCACAAAAAATGTAGTAATAGTGCCAGGTAGATATTAAGAAATTCTTCCCCAATCCTAACAAACACCATTAATCCATAAATCATTAACTGAATTTTGAATTCCTCTAGAATGTTCAGTTGCGCATGGTTCACTAGTGGTTCATCAATGATCTAAACATCAATCCAAAACTTTATTTTAGTCCCATTATAAACTGCCCATTGGGAACCTTGCTTGAATAAGGGAGTCATCTTTAAGACACCTTTCCATAGATTAGACACTCTATTGCTTCTTAAATTATTTGAATATTCCTGCATGTATTTATGAATTAACACTTGAGCCCATAATTTTTTTTTATTAATGATACGCCATCCAATTTTGGCTAAGAGAGCCAGGTTCATTTAATGACATTTGTGAATGCCCAATCCTCCATGCTCTTTTGGTTGAGTAGTAATTTCCCAATCAATAAGACTAATTAGCATCTGCTCACTTGTGCCTCCCTAAAGAAATCTTCTAATAGTCTTCTTGATTTTGTTACAAACGGACATAGGCAGGAAATTAGTTTGCATAGCATAGATGGGAATAACATTTAGCACCAATTTGACTAAGGTAATTCTTCCTGCTAAAGAGAGAAACTTCATTTCCATCCTATTATTTTGCTGGTTTTCTTGTCAATGACATGGGAATAAGTTGATTATGAGGCTCTACGATGAATAAATGGGCTTCCTGAGTAGTTCCCCAAGTTGTCCACCTTTGGAATGTTAGCCATGCTAGAAATGGTATCTGTAACAATATGATTTGTGTTAGAAGAGAATAAAATATTCAATTTGTTAAAGCTTACCTTTTATCCTAAGGCTTCACAGAAATATTTTCGAATGTTCAGGATAGTCTCCATTTGACTAGGAGTTGCTTCCACAAACATGACAAGGTCAATTGCAAAAAAGAGGTGAGTAAGAGGATGGCCTCTTTTGGAAAGGTGGATAGGCTCCCATTTACCATCACTAACATCTTGATAGTGACTAATACATTCAAAACAAAGAATAAAGATATAGGGAAATATCGTCTCACCCTATCTAATCCCTCGAGAAGGAGAGAACCAATCAAGCTGTTTAGCATTCCAAAGGATAGCGAGTCTAGAACTCATAATAAAATTCATAATATTATGAATCCAAGATGAGCCCAAACCTAAATCAACAAGCGTATCACTGATAAAATCCTAAGACAATCTATCGTAATCTTTCTCAAGATCAAATTTTAAGGCATGTAACCATTTTTACCTTGTTTTTTTTTTTCCTTATAGTATAGAGAGCTTCTTGGTAGACAACAATATTATCATAAAATTGTCTATCGGGAACAAAACTAGCTTTAGCAAAAGAAATTAAAAAAAAAAGGCATAATCTGTTTAAGCCAATTATTCATAACTTTTGTAATAATTTTATAACTAACATTGCAAAGACTAATAGGACTAAATTGACTAGGTAGCTCAGGATGGTTAACTTTTGGAATCAAAGCAATAAACGTATCATTCATAATTGAAAGGAGATTCCCTATAGAAAGAAATTCCTTAACCATTGAGCAGATAGACTTACCAATAATGCTCCACATTTTTTGATAGAGGCCAATACGGAACCCATTTAGGTATAAGGCCTTGAGAGGAGCCATGTCAAAAAGTGCATTCTTAATGTCTATATCAATAAATGATGCATTGAGTGCTTCAATTTGATCAGACAAAAGTTGTGAAAACTATCCTTTAAAAAGGATGGACAGGTTAAAGTCACTATATTCAAGAAACAGATCATGGAAGAATTTTTTGATCATCTCTTGAAGATTATGCAAGTCTGTAATCCAATCACCATTAGGAATTTTTAGTATGTGGAAGTGTGATTTGCTCTTCTTGACCATGGTATATGTGTTATAAAATTTTGTGTTTCTATCGCGTGATGAGATCCACTATTCTCTAAAACTTTAAAACCATAACAATTCTTCTTGGTGAAGAACTTGATCTAGTTCATCCTTGAGCTTCTTCTGTAATCAAATCAATCTATGTCACATATTATGATTTAGGACTTGTTGAATGCCTTCTATTCGAGCTAGTAGCTTTCTTTTCCTTTTAAAAATATTACCAAAAGAATTTTTTCTCCATTTCTGCAAAACCGAAACCAAATTGGAAATGTTAGAGGTGGTGTTTAAATTTGATTCTAATTATGACTAACCACATCATTTAAAGATGGATGGGTAAGCCATGGTGATTAGAATTTAAACTGTTTAAGAACAGAGTTACATTGTCTCTTGCTTAATAGGAGATGCAAATGAGAGTGGTCTGATAGATAGTGGGGCAAGAGTTTCACCACTGCATTGGGGTAAAGATTGTGCCAAGCGATGCTTAAGAGAGCCCTACCAAGTTTAGCAGCCTTGAAAGTGCTCATTGATTCACCTCTAGCCTAAGCATACTTGTTACCAAAAAGCCTAAGTCAATTAACCCATTATAAAAAATCCAATTGTTAAAGAATGAACTCCTATACTGAGAATAAGCTTTTTTGTTGCTAACTTCCTTAGCACATGCAACTAAATTAAAGTCCCTAATTGTCATCCATGGCAAGTTCAAATCAATATTTTAGAAATTAAGATATTTTCATAACGTTCTGTAAGAGTAAGGTCTGGACTAGCATATATAATAGATAAAATCCAAGCCTGTATATTCGGATGGTTAATATGAAGAAGAACATGTTGAGGATGGGTTTAATGACTTCAATGTTGAAGTTGTCTTCCCAAAACACCCATATCCGCCAACTAAACCCCACAGCTTCAATACACAACCATGTATTGAACCTAATTTTCCTATAAATCTTATCAGCTTGCACACCACTAGTTTTAGGCTCTAGAATACCTAAAATATTAGAATGATGTTGCTGGAAAGTGAGTTTAAGAGCACAGTGGAATGATCTGGATACCATACTCTGACAATTCCAAATAATAATTAATATAGATAAAATAATAAAAACAAGTAAGAGTAAAATAAAATAAGCTATACAACAAAAGAACATGGATATAACATCAAGCTCAATTCATAGCACACCCAGACATGTATTTGGAAACCAACTTATGTGGTTCCATAGCCATGTCATAAATACTATCCTCATCAGGTTCTTCCTTAGAGAAAAACTTCATTGGTTGACCAATAACTATCAGTTCTTTATCTTTCTATTAAATTCCTTGGTATGGTGGGTCCTAGCGATGCTCCCTTGAGGTTGAGGCAACATCTCTGTGATTACTGCGATTTCTAATGGAATTGTTGGCAACTGTGAGTTTTTGAGTATTATTGCTTTTGAGCTCTCCAAGCACGACGATGTGCTCATCCATCACTGCAACTTGTCTTGAGTTCCCTTGCCTATCTGTGTGAATTTTTTTCATGGAAAGTTCTGTTATCGTGAAGGACAGGCCTAGCTGAGAATGAAGGCCTAAAAGGCTGCGTGTCTTTTTATTTACTTGAGGCTAAAAAATGTTGTTAAACCACTATCATTTTGTTCATAGTTAACTTATTAGGAATGGGTTGTGCCATATGAGAATGGGAGTGCTGGGCCTAAACACTGGGTCTTCTTTTGCTCATATGATTATTGAGCCTAATTTGGTATGTTTGAAATGCTGACAACTCTTCTATTTGACCGTTGCCATCATCTCCATGATTAGACACCTCATCATTATTTGTCAAGGCCATAAATCTCGATCCTTATCTCTTTTTAAGATTATTTCCATTCACAATACCTTTAACTTTTCTTTCTTATCATTATTTATATGATTATCTTCCCTCAAATTTTGGCCATTATTGCATTTCCCTTTTTTTTTTTTGCAACCATCATCTATGAACCAAAAGGTTTCAAAACCTCAGGCTTAGCCATATTCTTAAATCTATTGCCTTGATTCTTACTTTCCACATTTCTATATTTTGATTTATTTCCTTTTCCGTTTCTCCTTCAGCTGGTGGTCAGATTATTAGACACCAATCTTTCTAGTGACCATATTTGTCACATTCAAAGAAAATCAAGTGTAGCCCTTTGTATTCCAATTGTATAATGCAACAACAAAGCTTGAATTTGGATACAAGCGATTTTGACATATTGATTTGAACACAAATCCTTACAAACTACCTCTAATAGAATCTTGAGTAGTTTGATAAACTTTGATGGGTTCAATTGTTGCTCCAACTTTCATAAGAAATGTATAATCATAATATTGTATGGGGAGACACAGAATTCTCACCCATAGAAGGAGTTTATCCACCACATCATTATTAACATCGAAGTTGGGATACCATGGTCTAATGATTAGATAATGATTGGCAATTATCCATGGCCCTTCAAAACATGCATAGTCATAGTCTTCCTTACTATTGAATTTAACCAAATAAAATCTTTTGTCCGAGGTGATTAAGTCTATATGAGACTTGGGATTCCAAAGAGCCCTTAGTCTTCTTAGCAAGAAATGTTATCCAATTACTTTTCCAAGAAGCTGAATGATGAGTGTCAGTCTCCACAATTTGCGTAGTCTAATATTTTCCTCTTTGGAGATTTTCATCATCGGACATTCATCCTCCTCTTTATTATTATTGTCATCAGAAATAAATTGCAAATCAACATCATCAGTTTTGTTCGCCCCTAAAAACGATTATTTAAATGACTTTTTGGGTTCTTCTTTTAATTTTCCATGGTGATTACACCCATATTTAGATTTGTTTTCTCTGTCTTCACCATTTTTTTATAGTTTCCAGAACCATTTCAACGTTAAAGCCTTCACAAGATTCATCGTTAGGCTCACCATCAACTTTCACTTTTTTGTTATTACGCATCAATTGATTAGTTTTTTCAGATGATCTAGCATTTTTCTTGGTTTTCTCAAAAGAAAGAGGAAACATCTTTTTTTTTTGTTAGTTAATGAAATATTTATTTAATCTAATAAAATTTGGATAGAACTATATGAACTAGTTTAATGGTACACGCAAATACTTGCATTCATACGATAAATATAATTTTTATAATCTATTTACTAATTATATTTTTACTTTAATTAATCAATTCATTTAAGTTATTATTTTTTTAAAAATAAAGATTTAGAAATAAATAATGGATGAAGATAAGGAAATTACACTGAAAGTGTGGATAAGGGCATTTTTGTCAAACAAAATTTGAAATCCCCAATAGAATGTTGGCTTTATTATATATATATATATATATTTTGAA
>CAOJBK012992087.1:0-11632 GCA_948294925.1 Codiaeum variegatum
GTTATGATGGGCATTAAAGAGCTATGATGAGAATTTAAACATGCCACCCCCTCTACTTGCCATTTGTCAACTATTTCTCTTGGGCTATTAAATGCCTCTATTTGGCTATATAAACCCACATTCTGTGAATTTTTTTCCACATTTTTTTGCTCTCTGCTTCACTGTTACTCACTTGCACTTCTCTTTCTTCTATCTCTTCACTAATTTCTCTGCTAATTGCCTACTTATTCTTTGTTATTCAATGGCGTCACCACAGAAACAAGCCAAAAAACACTTCCTAGAGGTGGAGAAGCCTCGAAAACAAAGTAAGGCTCAGGATACTGAAACTTACATCAATAATACAGTGAGACCTCACATCAATAATACGGTGAGACCTCACATGAAGGATATCACTCCCATAACCTTCAGGTTTGGTCCCTTCTAGGAGAACATTGATGCCTTGTCTGGCTAAATCCATGTTGATCTTCCGCCTCTAAGAGCCAGAATATTCTCTACCAACACCGCCATCGAGCTATAAAAAAGGGGATCAAGAATACATCTGGTATTATAATCATCTAATCAAGGGCTTGCTATTTCCCCCTTCTCCTTTCTTCTGCCGGTGCTTCGAGTACTTCTAAGTCAACTCGATGATACTGACTCCTAACTCCATTGAGGACCTTCACTGTTTTGAGGTGGTCTGCTATATCTTGGGCATCAACCATCCGAGCCCGAAGATGTTTCAGGCCTTCTTCAACCTCGTCACCTCCAGTGAGCCCTACATATGGTGCTTTCAGAAGAAGCTGATGTGGACCTTGTTTGAGGCTAAGGAGAATAAGATGGATGATTGGAAGAATAATTCTTCTCGATCAGAGTGCTGAATCCATTCAGAAAAGGTCAAGTGGGCTTCGGGTTTATTGGAGAATACAGGGGCTTGCCAAGGGTGGAAAAGTTGGACAAAATTATGACCCTTGCCAATGCCCAGGGCATTTGAGCCTTAGCCAACTGCGGTCGTCTGTTTGATCGAAGCCTCATCATGGGCTCATCTTATCTTCTGGAGGTGGATGGGTCCTACTCGCTGCCTCACAACGTGCGCTAAGCCTCTCGTAAGGATTCACTTTGCTTTCTAATTTTTAAAATTTTAATAGCTTGTCAATTTTATCTTTCTTGTGACTAACTTAGTCTTTTGCTTGCAGAGCCTTTAACGGATCAAAAGGCGAGGGACGTACTGGAGGAGGTGGTCCAATCAATGGTGGATGCCTTCTCGGAGGTGGCTAGACAGTCCGTTAAAGAATTGAAATTCACCTATCTATAAGAATGATAGCAGTAAAATGGTCAAAACATTCTAAAACCCAATGGCACCATTTACCTTCAAAACCCATTTCAGTAAGGATCCAAAAAAGATACTCCCACTTAACTGAGTCAAAGGCTTTTTCAAAGTCCACTTTGAATAAGGCACAAGGTTATTTCTTCTTCTTACAAGAGTCCACAACTTCGTTAGCCACTAGAAACCCTTCAAGAATTTGACGACCAATAATAAAGGTGGACTAAGAGGGACTAATAAGATCACCAATCATTTGCTTTAGTCTATTATCCAATAGCTTGGAGATAATCTTGTAAATCCCATGAATCAGTGTGATGGGTCTGTAGTCTTTAATAAAAATCGAGCTTACTTTCTTTAGAACGAGAGTAATGAAAACTAGTTTAATATCATTAGGGGAAGCACCCAAATTAGTCAAGAAATTATTCAACAGGCTAAACACATCTTCCTTAATAAAAGACCAAGCTCTCTTATAGAAGAAAAAATTCAAGCCATCAGGACCAGGAGCCTTATCTGAGCCACATGACCAAACTGCTTCCTTCAATTCCTCCATAATCAAGGTCCTTTCAAAAGAAGCACATTGATAAGAGGTGAGTGATTTCAAACTAAGGTCATTAATATTGCCCGAAATAGGAAAAATTTATTGAACCTTACAAAGAAGTGATTAACAAAAGCAACATAAATATCTGAAAAGTTAGTCAAGAGAACATTAACTTTCTTGATTTAGAGAATCGAATTACACCTCCTTCTATTTGAAGCATGGAGGTGGAAGGAACAAGTGTTTCTATCACCGAGGAGACCCCAACTGATGCATGACTTTTGTCTCCAAATACATTCTTGTTTTCTAAAGAGTGTGTCACTTTGTTGTCAAAACAAAGCAAGCTGCGAAACCTCTAAATCATCTAACTGTCTAGTTTCATCCACAAGTTCCAAACTAGAGATCTACTTGCTAACCAAATAAAGAGAACTGTCAACATTCCCAAACAAATCTCGATTCTAGCATGAAAGAAATTTCATCAACTTAGATAAGGTAAAAAAGAAGCTAAGGACAACCATAAACCATCCAGTATAGCCTGAAAGTTGGGGTGCGACCACCAAGCATTAAGAGAGCGAAAGGGCCTTAGACCAAACTCCATAGGAGCATCAGAAAACCAAAGAACATTGTGATCTGAAGGGCCTTTATCCAAAGAAAGAAGATGTGAAGAAGGCAAACAATCCAACCAAGAAGCTGAGATAGGAGCCCTATCAATTTGACTCATACACCTTGAGTTTCTCCAAGTAAAACGAGACCCTTTAAGGTCAATATCAATCAAAGAGCACTTTGTAATAAAGTCAAGGAAGGCTTACGAACCAGCAGAGAGATTTGCAGGTGGATGTCGATCTTAAGCTTTGTATACTTGATTGAAATCACCAATAACAAGCACATGTAATGAAGGCCTGGAAGTAATGAATTGATGAATCTCATTCCATAATCCAATTTGCTCATTTAAATTACAAGGACTATAAACAACAATGATTATGCAACAAAAATTCATTGCTAAAAAAGTTCCTTCAATGGAATTCCATGAATGATTTATTAGTTTACAAGTCCAAGAAAAAACATCATCATCCAAAGACATTAAAATACCACCCGAACCACTGGGGGAAGAAGGGCTTAGAAACCAAATAGAATTACACATACCCCACATGTTACAAATCAAAGAATAAGAAACAATAGTGCATTTAGTCTCCAATAATATAACCAAATCAACTTTGTAACCAAGCAAGAATTTACGGATGTGATGAAACTTTTTAGAGCTATCCACTCCTCTAGCATTCCATAAAAGTATAGAAACCATAAAAATAAAAAATACTGGAATAGAAATAGCAACAGATAGCAAGATTAAGTAGATTTAGTTTCTTGAGAGATCATGGAATCCAACACTTTTATAACATGCTCATAACTGGCAACAAAAGAAAATCCCAAGCTCTTGCCCAATTAAAGAGTGAGCTCGGCCTTCGATAACAATTTAACAGGTTTATCAACAACAAAAATTTTGGAATTAATGCTAGACCCCTTTATCGAATCATTATAAGTATCATGTTGCACCAAAAATCGAGAGTTGCTATGAACAATATTGCTATCTGTGGCTATAAATTGATTTTATGTACGAGGTCTTTCTCTCTTGGTAATAGGCCTCAGTTTAATTAACCTCACAAGGTTAGGCTTTTATAGCATCTCGTCAATAGAGAAAAATAGTCTAGGCTTGGAGATGAGGCTCATAGAAGTCATTATTGTATTACATGGAAGAGAAGCAGATGAAAAATCATCAGAAGTAGGCAAAACAACAGGAACAGAGGTGGGAGAATTACTTATCAGGTTGTAACTGGCTACCACAATGTTGCAGTGCTCTATTGGAGATGAGACAACAATAACAGCAAAGTAAGAGATGTTTGCGAGTGAACAGCAAGCCTTGAACTAGACACGCTATCTTCAGAATTTGTTAACTATTCAAAGTTATCAACAATAACCTAACATTGCTGAACCGAAGGTTATTTAACAATAGAGAGAACTTGTTCATCACTGCCAATATAAGCCAAAAAATCACTAGAATTATAGGAGGAGCTTCTGCTGGAATAGGAGATCAAATCATCATCTATAGCAAGTTGCATCTCATGAAAAACAGGTTTCCAATGATCCTCTACCACATGAAGTCGAAGGTAGAAGTTACCAAAAGCAATATTTAAGGTCCTATTAAAAGGTTCTAGAGCTGAGGTCCTTATAAGGATACGAGTTTCATCAACACGTAGATTGTTAAGAGTGACTGAGTTCAATTCAATGAATTTTCCAAAAAATCTAGAAATCCACACAAAGAAATCTTGCTCCCATAAGTTTAAGGGAATTCCATGAATGCGAATCCAAACAAAGCATCTCAAAGCGACAATATTCATTTATAGGTCTGAATATTAGTGAACCATCATCTCAAAAGCGGAGTTGTTGATTGAAGATACCTATTTCACTGCTCAACCGTATCAAATGTCAAAAGCGACATTGAGCCACCCATCATGGTAAAATGAACTAAATCATGTCCTTCCTTAACCAAAGTACTCTAAATAGAAAAGATGAGCTTTTGATCTTTCAAGAAACCAATTAAAGAATGGTTTAACCAATCATCAAAGGTTCCATCACCAGAGAAGGTACCATTAACCAACATAATATTAGGGTTTGAAAACTAGTTTCTAGTTACCTCAGCATAGGATTGATGACCACATAGCTTGTAAGCCACGGGACTGATAGCAGCAATAGGTTTGGGAGTTAGGGCAGGTCTGCAATGAGAGGAGGTGAGTTTGGGATCAACATGGTGTTTCAGTAGGTTAAAAAATGAGACAGTCCCATATAGCTTATTGCCGCCGATGGAAACATAATTAATATAGCGTAACACATATGCACAATCTCATTCAAAATTGAGATGAATGAAGGCAAAGGGTTTGTTTTGAAGGGAGCACATTGGAGGGATGAAAACTTCACCCACAAGCCAATGTTTGGAAAAAAGGTTGTAAAGCACTTTTGCTGTCCAATTGGGCAGGAAGTTGTCTAGATAGATAACCTTGCCAGAGGTTGTAGGTGGGCGGCGGAGACGGGGACCTGGCTGGGGAGGGTTGGTGTTGAGACAGCTAGGGCTACGGCTGGGAGACATGGGTTACAGCTCCTTTTTTTAGTAGGGCATCCTCCGCTTTTGTCTTGATCCTTGAAAATATATTTTCTAAATATATGGTGTATTTCAAAATGCTTGATGGTGGATGCACCCAATGCAACATTGTCTGGTTATCAGCAGCAGATTGCGAAGTGCCATCTGTAGAAGCTAACGAGTCAGATAACACAACCACATCTGACGCTTGCAACCTATTAAAAAACAAAGGTCAATCCTTGTTGAAATGCCACACGTATTGAAAGAAATTATTATCCCGTAAATGATTGATTCCTTGCCACCAAATTACCCATAACACAATGCAAACCTTGGCCAAAACAACATCTGAAATATTATTATAGTTATCAACTAACCAATCAACCAATTTCACATTGACCCAACATGACTCTAACACTCCATTGCATAGACACAACCAATAAACATATGCCAAGGCATCTCAAAATTGTTATTACACAAATCACATGACAAAGGAAACACCACTCATGCTATGCGAATAAACATTTTGTAGGAATTATATTAGTTAATTATGGAATATAATTATAAAAATTACAGAAATAGAAAATAATTATCAATTATGTAATTTAGAAACAAATTACAAAAAAATACAATTATTATTACAAGGCAATAGGAAATTGAGATTACAACTGAAATTACAGCAAAATAATTCTAAACAAAATTATTATAAAATTATAACAGAATGATGAACTTAAAACCAGTAAATTAATTTAAAAAAACAAATAAATTAAATAAATTCAATTATCGTACTACTCCCAAATTTCTGTAGAAAATGGTTAGTACAAACCAGCAGTTATGGTTAACAAAAAATAATTGGAAAACTGCAGAAAAACCAATAGCAAATTGTTGCAATTAAGAATTATTTAGCTTATGTAAATAATTCAAACTGAAATACATTCAGTTTTGTTCACAAATTAAATTACTGCAAAAAAGATTTGTCAGTTATAACAATTTTATGAACAAGAATATAAATCATAGGAAAGAAAACTCGAGGCTTGAAATAATCAGTTTCCTTAAAATAGATTCATCACTTATTATTGTTGTAGGTTTAATCAGTGTCCATTTCACATGATACAATGAGCTCTAATTCTTTTGCTCAGCAATAGTAAGAAATTCCGACGAACTTCTGCAGCTTATGAACTCAAACCGGGATGAATTTGAGAGGAAAAAGCATGAGCAGAAAAGTATATTTTTCTGTGCAAAAATCTTTGTGATTTTGTGTTTTTGATCACTTGAATCATTTCCAAATTAGAAGAAACCACCAATTTATAGATTCATGGGTGGATTATGAGTTTCAGAAAATTAAAATACTATTTAATTCTAATAACTCTCAAAATTGTCACTTTTTGATAGGAGTTATAAACATTTAATCTAAAAATTTAACTATGAAATGATAGAAACAGTAAGGCATACGGGCCTAAATCTTATCTGCACGACCCGTACAGAACCCTTTCTGCCCCGTTTTTGGATCTACATTTGTGTACGCAGAACATGAGGGCATAGGTAGAATTTTTGGAATTGGAGAGATCGGGATTTTGCACACCCCCCACCCCCCAAATAAAGTTCTTGCTTTTTTCCTTAGTATGTTCCATTGACTTAAAAGCCTCCCAATAAAGTTATCTCATCCATTTTAACCTCAAAGTTCTTGCTTTTTCCTCAGTATGTTCCATTGACTTAAAAGCCTCCCAATAAAGTTATCTCATCCATTTTAACCTCTCTACATTTGTTGGCAGGCTGCCTATGCCATTGTTTCTATCACGGGTTGTGTGGTACACAAGAACAACTTTGAGGCAAACGCTAACCTCCCAAGATTCTTATGTGCATTTGGCCTTGAACCTTGTACATAGATTCTTCTAGGTGTGAAAAGGCCCATACCAAATTTCACGCCAATTGAATTTTGTACGAGAAAGTAAATTGTTGTTCTCCTCTTTGTAACTAATACTTTCTCCTTTTTCCACAACCAATTTTCAACATTTAACATATATGTAAGGGAGAACTGTGCGTCAGCAGAACGTGACACAAGTCACAAAGAAAATAATAACTTGATTTAACAAAATACTGATCATTTTTAGAAAAAGAGCCAAATCAATATGGCCTCTTCCTTATAATTTGCCAAAAAAGAATGCTACCAATTTCTTAAACATCCTCTACTAAAGATAAAGATCTTAAAATATGTACATTCAATTACTTTGTTTATGAATTAATCGAGTCAAGTATTACTAACTTTTTAGTCTCTTAAATTACAGTGGATTCCACAAACATACTCCTAACTCGTGCATCACCCAAAACTTATAGACTTTCCATTCTCAACACGCCATCTATAGCCTGAGGAAAAGGTATCCATCACTCTCCAAATGCTCATCCATGCATAATTTGGGTTACACCTTAAAAGTCACATGTAAAAAAACATTTTGCTTGGTGTAACAATAACATTAGGCCAATTGTTAAACAACCATAAATAACACATAATTAAAAAAGATTTAATTTTAAATGCTTTAAACCTCCCACATCTTTTTGATTATTCATTCTATCCCAGCTCCACCATTGAATACCTATACTACTATCACCACTGCTATTTCTAATAAAAAGAATTCATTATTCATTGTAACTCTTCACATATTGAGATAAACAAATCATAGATGCTCATACAATAAGTTAGTATCTTATATGTCACATATTAAAGCAAAATCTCTTTATTATTTTTAAATGGTGATATTATGCATGAATTATGACCTTGAACTAGGCTGGAGCCCATATCATGTGTAGGGGAAAATCATGGATTTAAGCCTTCATTTGTCATGAATGGGCCAAATCGAAGCTCGCTCTTTGTGCACGTAAGTCCATCTCCTTTTCAAATCTTTACAAGTCCAATAAAGTGACTGATTATATAAAGTGTCAGATGGTTTTCTCTTTTAGCAATGTAAAATATAAGTCTTTTGTGGGTGGATTAGCGTTAAGAAGTTCTGCAGAATGCATGACCTTTATTAGCTATTCCGACCCTCGTCAGCTGGCCTCTAGCCACCTACATCTTTTCTTTCCGTCATGGATCTTTCAGCTTTTGAGCTCCCTAGCACCTTGCCTTCCAATAAAGAATCAAATAGAATTAGTGTTCCTAAGCCCTCCTCCACAAAAGTTGTTCGGGGTTCGACGTTAATTCTTGAACCAAAGCATGCCCCCATTAATAAGGCAGGTATATTAGTATAAAGATCAATTAAGAGATCTATAATTAATGATTGACTATGTGCAAAAACTTTTTGATTGGAAGAATCATATTAATGAAGAGAGACTCCTTATGGAAGATAGGAGACTTGAAGAACAAGCTTTCTTCAATTTGGAAAATCAAAGGTCAATGGTGACTAATCTCCCTGGGTAGGGATTTTATCATATCAATCTGCCATATGAACAGGAGAAAAATAGAATCAAGGGCAATGAGTCGATCTCTCTCAAACCTAGAATTTTACATCTACAACTCTGGATGTCGGATTTTGACCCGATGGAGCAAAAAACCACCAATGTACAAGCTTGGGTGAGGTTTTACAGGTTTCCTTAGGAATATTGGCACCCTTAAATCCTTAACGACATTGCTCATGGCATAGGGGTGCCCCTGCACATTGATCACGCAATGGTTAATGGGGATTGGGGACACTTTTTGAGGCTTTTAGTTGATTTTGATTTTGCAAAACAGCTTTCGAAAACTTTGATGATTGAAGGTCCCTCTTCATGATTTTTCATTGATGTCATCTATGAAAATTTACTTACATTTTGTTCTAGTTGTTCAATCATTGGACATCTCCCTCGAGATTTCCATTCTCATAAGAGTCCTGATGCTAAGGTGGAGAAAAAAATCCAATAGGGGAGGGTAAGAAGCAATAGAAAACTACTGATAAGATAAATGATGAGAACATAACACAGTCCATTCAGAAGTTATTGAATTTGCTAAGCAAGCAACCACTATGGAAACTTTGATTATAGTTACTAAGGTCTTTTCGAGTATTGATATAGCGCTTTTGGGAGCCCCTTCAGTTCAATATGTTGATGAGGAAAACCTAGATTTGGTTCATATGAATCAGGTTGATGAAGAGCCCCCTGTGAACAATTCTATTGAGAACACAGTTGTGCCTCCTGCACCAACTGAAACTATTTATACAATGGAAGAACATATGCCATCAGATATTATTAGTGAAGGGGATTTACATGTCGCTGATGCATATACGGATAAGCCTTCTACACCTCGATCAGACCCAGGTAACTCGAAGAGCTCTTGGGCAGATATTATGGATGGAGATGATCAGAATCAATGGACAACAGTGCATAACAGAAAAAATAAAAAGAAGATGAGTTCAGAGAAGCTCACATTAATCCTTTCTAATAGGCCTATCAAAAATCATGCTCGTTAACTATGAGGGTCTTCTACTGGAATTGTAGGGGTTTTAGAAATATAGAAACCTAGCATATTTTTAAGAATTTTTGTCAAACTCATTCGCCAGATTTTGTTTGCCTTGTGGAGCCTATGGTTAATTTCTCTTCTATTGCGTCTTCCTTTTCGGAAATGCTAGGCTTGGAATTGGTTTTTGTTAACAACAAACCTCTTCCCTCGATTTGGGTATTGTAAAAAGCTAATTCTTTTATGATTTTGAATTATGTTATTGAAGAGCAGTTCATTTATATTGATTTCTTTTCTAACAACAATTTGCAATGCGTATTTTTTGTCTATGCTACTTTTGGATGAACATGAGAAGAATTATTTGGAATTACATTCAAAACTCTCTTCCTAGTATGCCTAATCAGTGTTTATTCATTGGTAACTTTAACTCGGTGTTAGGAGCTCATGAAAAAATGGGGAAACCTCTTGCTACTAGCCCATGCTTGGAATTTAGATCTTTTATCAATGATTGTGAGCTTAATGAAATCCCAACTGATGGACCAACTTTCTCTTGGTGTAAAAGCAATTTTGGTCACATCCTACTCAATGCAAACTGGATAAAGCTTTAGCTTCTCTACCTTTCATGAATCATTAGCAGCGTGCTTTTGTTTTGGTGCTAGCTCATCATAGGTCTGATCACAGCCCACTTTTACTGCACTATGAGTCTAATTCAACTTCTGTGAAGTCCTCTTTTTTCTTCCATAAAATGTGATTATCCCACCCCAGCCTTCGTAAATTTATAGCTGATACTTGAAAGGTAGCCCCTTCGTTCGATACTCCGATGTAGACTCTTTTTGCCAAGCTTCATTTCCTTCGTCCCCTTACAACAGTGGAACCGAAAGGTGTTTAGCAACCTAGAGAACAATATTTCTGCTGCTAAACATGAATTAGAAGAGATCCAATCCCTTATTTCTAGAGACAACTCAAATCAAGACCTTCTTAAAAAAGAAATTGAGGCTCATAAGAAACTTGACTCTTATTTGATTTAACAAGAGATATTCTACTATGATAAAAGTCGGGCCAAGTGGCTCGAAGCTGGGGATAGAAACACGGCATTCTTCCATGGATGTCATGCTAGACATCGAGCCAAAAACATAATCAAGGCACAAAACATTAATGGGGAATTATCTCATGATTCAAAGGTAATTATCAATCATATTTTTGATTATTATAAGAGATTATTTTATTCTAATGAGAAGATTTGGCTATCTTTGGAGGATATCAGTTCAATAATCCCCTCCATGGTCACTCTCGATGAAAATGAGACACTTTTTAGTCTCCCTTCCAATGATGAGATCTTAGCCACGGTGAATTTAATGGATGGGGATAGCTCACCAGGACTGGATGGGTTTGGTGGCTCTTTCTATTAGAAGTTTTGGGACATAATTAGTTCTGATGTTTGTTTAGTTGTCTAGAGTTTCTTTATAATAGGTTCTCTCTCTCTTGATTTTAATTCAAACAATTTGGTACTGATTTTGAAGGTATTTGATGCCATTAACATAAAGGATTTTCATCCCATCATTCTTGGAAATTTTGCATTCAAAATTGTGACTAGAATTTTGGTTGATAAACTTGCTTCAATTGCTTCTAGAATTATATTTATTAATCAATTTGGTTTTATTAAAAATCATTTGATAATTGATTGCATATGTTTAACTTTGGAAGGGTTCAATCTGTTGGATAAGAAAACATATGGGAGGAACATTGCTATGAAAATCGACATTACCAAGGCTTTCGATACTTTGGATTGGACCTTTTTTTATTATGTACTCAAATGACTTAGTTTTTCTGAAATTTTTTACTCATAGGTTCAGGCCATCTTCCATTCCTCTAGGCTTTCGATTTTTGTTAATGGCAGCTAGCACGATTACTTTTCTTGTAGTAGAGTAGTTTGTCAGGGCGACCCCCTCTCACCTTTATTATTCTGTTTATCAGAAGAATTCCTTAGTTGCAAAATTAGCTAGCTAGTGGATTCAAGTGAGTTGGTGCCTATGTATTCAAGTAATAAGGTGTTTCCTATGCACCTCTTTTACGCCGATGACATTGTGATTTTTTGCAAAGGTACACAAAAAAAACATCAGAGCTATAAGCAATCTTTTTCAGATGTATGGTTCTCTTTTCAGGAAAATAGTCAGCTAGGATAAATCTTTTATTTTATTTGGAAAGAATATTTCCAATAGGAGATGTATCAATCTTCAGGAGGAATGT
>CAOJBK012992275.1:0-13582 GCA_948294925.1 Codiaeum variegatum
GGTTGTTTGATGGCTAGTACTTTGCAATTCAAGTTGTTTGCAATATTACTGTGGGCCATTGCCAACCTATACATTAATCATAAAAATTTAGGTAAAAAAAGTACAAATCGTTTATACAATAAAAAAAAATACAAAATATAATTTACAAACACCAATGAGTTTAATAATTTTATTCCTAGGTAATAATAATGCATTGTTTTTTGAAGGTATGGCTTATGCAGGAAAAGTGTCAGCTTATCCTGATGATGTTCAGATAATTTCTGAAATTTGAAGACAAGCTGCTTCAAATATATATGTATTGAGATTCTTTTTAAGGTCGTTCTTGTTGGAGAATTATTGATTTTTTTTTTGCTTGGTCTGGTAGTGTGGTGGAAATATCTTAATCATAAAATCAGGAGTCTTACAAATGGAGAATTGTAGACCATTTCATTAATGTTTTTTAAAAATCAAGTGACTTGGTGGCATCCCAACTGCTCCAACTCCGTTGAGTTAATTAAAATTTTGTTTTGTATATATTTGAAATTAACATAAAGAGGGATTGAGGGTTTTGGTTTAGATGTTGACAAGGGAGAAGCTTCCAGTTCTTGTAATAAATAATCACTCCGTCTATAATTAAATATGAAATGCATACCATATTATTCATTTTGAGAAAAAATTGTTAAAATATAAATTTTTAATAATTTTTTATAATATGATTAAAAAGATATTAATGGTCAAAATTTGATCTCGTAAAACGTAAGTGACAGTTAATTATGGAGGGTGATAGTAATTGATAAAAAAAAAACATTTCCAAGGTGAAAAGCTTTCTTCATGACATTCAGCATGTCACGTGCTGTAGCTGTGCCGCTTTATGGCGTATGCCTCACCGTTTCGCTCTCCGCTGCTGTGCGACTAAGACTAAAAATTGAACTCCAGATTGGATCTCTAAAAAAAAAAAAAACCTAAATTTAAAGGATTGACCCGTCTAATTCTCAGTAATGTACTTATTTAAATAAGTTAATATACAAATAGATCATACACCATATAAATAAAAGTACTACCACGATTAAGTTAGTTAATAAATATTTTCAGATTTGGACTTGTTTTGGCACAATCAATTAAATGAAACAATTATAAATTACTTTCTCTATCCACAATTAACGGTCACTTAAAAATGTTATATATATCCATAATTATTTGTCATTTTAAAAATTTCACATAAAAATAATTAATAACTTTTTAAAAAAAACCTCAACATTTATTTATTTTTTAATTATTTTAACATGAGTTATTTTTTCAAAATATACTAACCAATAAAATTAAAAAATGCATTAATTTTTAAAACTTTCATAAAGGATAATTTAATCTATTTAATTTATATTTATAATTATTTTAATATATCTATATTAACTTTAAGTGATATTTAATTATGGATGAAGAGAGTAAACATTTTGCATTATATTTATATCTCGACACAACATAGTTACACATATTGTTAGCTCTGTATTTTTTTTTGCCAGAAAATACTGTTAACTCTAGGTACTTTTAATAGTATTAAGTTTGTAATTATTTTATAGAATTGTGTCTTGATATTTTTTTAGTTACTCTCCCATCCATAATTATTTATCATTTAAAGTTATTGAACATAAATTAAGATAATCATTATAATATATTAAAATAACTAAATAACTCTTTAAAAAAAGTTTGTAAAATTAATACACTCATAATTTTGATTGGTTAGTATACATTGAAAAAATAACAATTCATATTAATTCAGTTTTGAAAATATAAATATTAAGGATAGTTTTAGAAATTTATTAGTTTTTGTTGCATAGAATTTTTAAAATGACAAACAATTATAGACAACTAATATCTTTTAAGTAAAAGATGATTATAGACGGAGGGAGTAATTCATAATTTTTTATAGGTTTGATGATTGCCCCGCGTGATAATAAGTCTATGCTATTAGGGTTCTGTTTGGCGCAACTAGTAGCAACCTAAAAGCTGAAAATCTACTTAGAAATAAAGGTGTAATCGAGTCGAGTCTAGCCCGAGTATTGGGCTACTCGAGCTTGAGCTGAGTTTTGAATAGCTCAAACTTGAGCTCGAGTATAATTATCGAGTTCGATCTTAAATGAGTAAGAGAATAACTTAGTTAAAGTGAGTTAACACAATATTAAACTCGACTCGATTACTTAAATTTTTAAAGAAACTCGAGTTCGACTCATTAAAATGATAAATATTATTAATATATAAAGGGTAAAATTATAAATATAATGAAGCTCGATTTGGCTCGGGAGCCTATCGAGCCGAGTAATAAAGAATTCAAGCTCGACTTGATTAACTACTCAAGTAACTCGGCTCGATTTTGAGTAATTTTTGAGTCGATTCCTAGTAGCTCATGAGTAGACTTGACTCACTTACACCCTTAGCTGGAAAGTAAAAATTTAATTATGAACTGTTTGCTGAAAGTTGAAAGCTTTTGAGCTAATTGATTAAAATAGCAGTATTTGATAAAATTAAATGAAATGTATACAATGATATAAAAGGAAATATTTTATTAATGATATACAAAAGAAAATTCTTTTTTTTTTAAATCGATAAAATTGAAAAAAAAAATATAGATATCTAACTTAAATTTTGAAAAGCTTGTCTAAAAAAAGTTTAAATTTTACGAAAAACACTTTATCAAACACAACTTTTTTAAAAAGATAAATATTTGACTTATTAAATAATATAAAATTTAAATTATTTACATTGTCAAATAATGACTCTTTGATTGGTAGAAACTTTAAAGACTAATTTTTTTTTTAAAAAAAATCATAATAAAAATATGTAACCATACTACCAAACACATACTAATTCTGTGTTTGGCAATTAAATAATATTAGGATTATTTTTTAAAGCAATTGTTATTGAGAAATACTAATTGAAAATTACTAAATAAAGTATAATATACATGTTAATGTTTTAAATCAAATAATAATATCAAACATTTCCAATAATCTCTTTCATTCCCAAATTTGCGTGTTGACCAATACCTAGACCGTATACGCCTAATTTAATTCGTCTCCTTACTATAGAAATAGTATTATTTTTTTTTTCACTAAAATATCTTCAATATCTCTATCCATATAAAATAAGATGAGTTTTTCGTTTGAGATGAAAAAAATAGAAATAATTTAAACCCTCCATTAATCTAATTTGACTCATTTTACCTCCTGCAAATAGGGAAATAACATTTACAGTTTTGTGTGGGTTTGAAAAAAAAAAAAAAGGAAAATTGAATTTTCAGAAAATTAAAATATGTAGGAAAAAGAAAAATAGAACTCACTTGTATAGAAAGCTGTGATCATGGAGACCAACAACAAGAGCAAAAGCACCAATCTCTCTCACCATAGCTGCAATTCGACCACCTTCTTCATCCCCTTCTGTTACAATTATCTCTATATTTGTCTGTCACATGAATCAACTATATAAATATTTATGATTGTATTAATTAATATATTAAAATAAAAATAAAAATAAAAAAAGATTACATTAAAGAAGGTGTTACATAAATCTTTGAAAGAAAGAGCTAACTGGAAGCCTTTGAGGCGAAGATTTCTCAATTTTTTGTTGCTTGTTGAAGGAGAAAAGACATGAAGAAGTGTTATCAAATCACCAAATCGAAGGAAATTGTGAAGAGCCCATTCGAGTGCTGTTCTGGCAGCCTCTACATCTTCTACCACTACTACTATTTTTCTCACATCCATTGCTTTCTCCTTCTTTCTCACCTGTGTGACTTGTCTCTTTCTTTCATTTATATAATTAAAATGGTTAATTACTTACTTGCCTTGTGAGCTGTATATACTATATTTACCTGTCTTGACTTTCCACATGACCTTTTCGTTTGGGTTACTCCAATTTCAATAGCCCATTTTTCATTTGGTGCGTGAACCACTTACTACATGTATTCATAACCTTATTTGTTTAACTAATAGCAGATTAAATGTGTTAATATGTGTGGTCTATTTAATAAATTAATTTTTTAAAAAAAATATATTTTTAATACAAAATTAATTATTTAAAATTTCAAAAATACATAATTTTAAATTTGAAATAATTTAAACAACATATTTTAATCATATAAGTGATATTTATATATAATAAGAAAATAAATATGTTTAGATATAGTCATTTATCTATATTATATATAAAAATATAAAAAGGAATATTCGTATTTACTAAATACTAATATGTGGTTAGAATAGTAATTGTATCATTATTTATTATTTTTAATTAAATAGTGTAAAGTATTCTAATAAAAAAAAAACATAAGTTGATTTTTTTTTTTCTTTTTGGCCAAAAAACCGTAATCTTGTGCATCTAGGATTGATAATGTGTAAGCATAAAAAAATTAATAATAAAATAGTGTGAAGGGTTAATAATTTTTGTTTAGGAATATAAGAAGTTCAAATAAGAATAGGGTATGTTCACGATTGTAATTTTTTTTTTAATTTGAAACATCCATTAAACTATTGATATACATTAATATTAAGTTCATAAAAATAACATATTTAGTGATAAACATATTTGTTTATTCAAATTTATAATTTATTTTAAATAAAAAATATGAATTTAAATAAAAAAATAACATAGCTATTATATTTATTTAGAGTTAATTTAGCCATTATAATTTTTTATTATTAAAATTAAAACTAAACCTCGGGCCGAAGTGCAATGGTTAAGATCAAGATTGAAAAAAATTAAAAAATAATTATTATAGTTTTATTATTTTCTGTCTAAGAAAATTTTATTTATTCATCAAAGTAATTTCCCATCAAATTTATATATTTTTAAATTTACTTCTCTAGATATTATATTTATTTACTTTAATTTAATAAAAAAAAATCAAACTCAATTAAATTAGATAGATAACAATAACGAGACATATTAACAACGTGTAAAATATATTAGTAAAAAAAAAACTAGGAATACATGATATATTAATTCAATAATTAAATATTAATAAAATCATAAATTGATTGAAAACTAAGAAGATCATATAATCTTGTATGCATTTATGAAATAAGATCTGATAGAGTATACTTTTAGCCCCGGTGGTATTACTGTCCTTTTCTCTTTTCTATTTTCAAATTTTAAAAATAAAAATATTATTAAAAAAATATTTTTTAAAAATGTATTTCATATTGATCTAAAATAAATTTAAAATAGAAAATAAAAAAAAAACTAAAAACAATAAATTCTTATTTTTAAAATGATATTTTTATTTTTTGAAAGCATAAAACAACAAATAGAAAATGGTAAATATTGTTATTAATTTATTTAAATTTAATAACAAATATTAATTTGAATTAAATTAAATTTATAACAAGTGGTATCAATAACGTGCAAAAAATATGTTAATTTCAATTAAATTATATATATATATAATGGGACACATTAGTAATGTGCGAGACATGTTCGAAAAAAACTAGTATTATTAAATGCTTACTAATTCATTAACCTATTTAAATAAATATGTTTTATCGTGTCTCTCGTAGGTTAGGCGGACCAATCCGTTTAAACCTAGTTTTTATTCATATCATAAACAAATTGACCCATTTATGATCTAAACTCATTTAACCCAAATCTAAACTCGATTAAGTCTATGTTGTGCTGTATCGTTTAATTGGGTTGTGTCAAAAATTACCAGCCCTATATATATTAGTTGTCAACTAAAATTCTGAAATTTTAAATTTGAATTGGAGAAGTCGGCTCTCGACTTATTCAGGATATCCATTCCATTTAGGACGGATCCAAAAAAAAAATGAGGACAACCAATTTTTGAATCTATATATAACTATCACTACAACAAAATAGGTAAAAAAAGGCATTTCAAATAATACGTTAATTAAAAACATCATATTTTTATTTATATTTGAATTGGCTATTAAAATAATAATAAAAAGAGCTCAAATCTATATTTTCTTTCTTTAATATTATTTATAATTTAATAGCCAATTCAAACATATATATACATAAAAAAAATTGGACTTTTTTATTTAACGCTTTATTTTAAATGCATTTTTTGAAAATAGTGTTGAAAAATAGCATGATTATCTGTTATCTTTAAGCCACATTTTGAGTGGAAGTGGAAGGGTCTTGGATGTTTCGGAATTTATGTCGTAAGAGTTTCGAAACGATATATTATATGCTCAAATCCCGACCACACAAAGCCCAAAATTTTCACTTGTGCCCACACGTCCTGTGTACAAGAATGTCGGTCCAAAAATCATGGGCCAAGACAAGCCCAAATTTTGCTCTTTTTCTTTTGAAAAAATTGCAAACGAAACAGAAATCCGCATATTATGAGGCACGAGCCTGTGTGGATATTGGTTTGGACCATGCCAGTTACTGTAATAAAGTTGTAAACAGTAAGCAAGGCGCATGAGCTAAGTAAGTGACAGCACGGGCCCGCGCGGATGAAGTTTTGGGCCGTGCGGATCTCTGCACCAAAGTAACAAAGAAACATAAAACAACACGGGGCTTGGCATGAGCCATGCAGATATGATTTTGGCTCGTGCGAATCTCTAGACTGAAATTGTTGATCCGCAAGGAGCAAAATGAGTTTTTCACGAGTTGTGCAGTTGGATTTTTGGCCCGTGCGCCTCTCTGTTTCTTGCATTTTCAAAGTTAATTTTTCAGAATTAATGTGTGTAACTCCTGTCATTATATGTCAGTTTTGAGAGTTATCAGAAATTAAATTGCATTTCAATTTCTGAAACTCACAATCCACCCATGAAGCGATAAATTGGTGGTCTTTCTCCACTTTGGATATAATCAACTACACAAAAATTATCACAAAAAATCAAAGAAATTTTCTACATTTATTTCCTCTCAAAACTCTCTTGGTTTGAGTTCATAGCTGCCAAGTTCGTCGGAATTCTTTGCTACTGCTGAGCAAAAGAATTCAAGCTCGTTGTATACTGGGAAACGAAAACCGTTTAAACCTACAACAAGTATAGGTGGTGAATCTATTTTAAGGAAACTATTCTTATATGCCTCGAGTTTCCTTCCTCTTAATTTATTTATTTATGTTTATATTATTTTGGTTTTGTTTTAACTGACCAAAATTTATGCAGTTTGTTTCAAATATTTTATGTTGATTTTAATTGATATTATTAACAAGTTTTTGCTAAATTTTCCTGGAGGATTTTAGAAATTGAATTTGTTTCAGTTTTGCTACTAATTGAATATTATTTCCTGTGTTCATCCACTGTATAATTTCAATTCTGTTTTGAATTTACGTTTTGGGTATTTCAATTGTTATTTCCATTGTATTCATCTAATTGCTATAATTTCTATAACTGATTTATAATTACATAATTTATTTTTGTTGTTGCTGTAATTTGTGTAATTACATCTCATTTGATACAATTAACTAATACCACTTTATTCTACAATCTTAATCTAGATTCAGTGAAATGGCAACTGAATTGGATGGAAAAATCCCTCCTAACACCTCTGTGGCTACTGCTCTTATTGCCTCTGTGGTGAATGGTACTGCTGTCACCTCTGTGGTGAAAGAACCAGTAGCTGTACCGATTCCGGTTAATCATGCGGAGAAGTCAAAGAAATTCAATAGACAGAATTTCAAAAGATGACAGTAGAAGATGTTCTTCTACCTGACCACTTTGAACCTTTCTAGGTTCTTGATGGAAGATGCTCCCAAGCCTAAAGAGGGGGAAGCTGATGTTCAAGTTGCTACGACAATTGACGTTTGGCACCATTTTGATTTCTTGTGTAGAAATTATATAATGAATGGACTTAGTGATACCTGTATAATGTATACATATGGAAAAGAACTGCCAAAGAATTATGGGAGTCTTTAGACCATAAATATAGAACTAAGGATACCTGTACTAAGAAATTTATTATAGGATGGTTCCTAGACTGTAAAATGGTAGATTCTATGACTGTAACAAGTTAGGTACAAGAATTACATATAATTCTGTCTAAAATCCTTGCTAAAGGTATGGTGTTGAGTGAAACTTTTCAAGTGGTAGCCATCATTGAAAAATTACCCCCTACTTAGAAAGACTTCAAGAGCTACTTGAAGCAAAAGTGCAAGGAAATGGATATTGAGGAGTTGATTGTTAAACTCCCAATTGAGGAGGACAACAGAATGACTGAAAGGAAAGGTAATGTTGCTGTGGCTAAAGCAAATGTGGTGGAGCATGGGTAAAGTCAGAAAAGCAAGAAGGCCAACAAGAAGTCCAAGTTGGGACTAAAGGGAGGAATCTCCACAAAGCAAGTCAATTTCCAAGGGAAATGCCACAGTTGTGACAAGAAGGGTCACAAGGCTTCAAAGTGTAGATTTCCAAAGAGAAATCAAGAGGAAAATGTTGTGGAAGGCATAGATGAAAATGTTTCAAACATCAACCTTTGTGCCATGATTTCTGAAGTCAATTTTCTTGATACAAATCCAAAGTTATGGTGGATTGACACTGGAGCTACTAGGCATGCGTGCTCTAACAAAGAAATGTTCTCTTCATCTGAGGCTATAAACAATAGAGAGAAGCTATTTATGGGAAACTCTGCCACTTCTAAAATTGAAGGTCAAGGAAAGGTGGTTCTGAAGATGACCTCTAGTAAAGAGCTAACTCTAAAAACGTGCTTTATGTACATGATATTCGAAGAAACTTAGTTTCTGGATCACTTTTGAACAAACATGGGTTCAAGATGGTAATTGAGTCAGGTAGGATTATTTTGTCTAAGAAGGGAATGTATATGGGAAAAGGTTATGGGAGTCAAGGGCTTTTTAAGCTAAATGTAATAACTATCAAACAAAAAATGAATAATAACAAAGCTAGTTCTTCTGTTTACTTGCTTGAGTTATCTAATCTATGTCATGATATATTAGGGCATGTTAATCTTAATTCTTTGCGAAAATTAATTAACATTAAGCATATTCCCAATTTCAAAATCGATTTAAAACATAAGTGTGAAACTTGTGTTGAGGTAAAACTAACAAGGTCATCATTTCAAACAATTGAAAGAGTAACATCAGCACTTGATTTGATTCACACTGATGTGTGTGATTTTAAATCAATTCAAACAAGAAGTGGTAACAAGTACTTCATCACTTTCATTGATGATAACAAAAAATTTTATCATGTGTATCTCATGAAAAGTAAAGATGAAGCCATAGAAAAGTTTGTTCTCTATAAGAATGAAGTTGAGAATCAACTCAATAAGAAAATAAAAAGAGTTAAGGAGTGATAGAGGTGGTGTGTATGTTTTTCCATTTGAAGCTTTTTATGAGAAAAATGGAATCATACATCAAGTCACCATACCTTATTCACCTCAATCCAATAGGATTACTGAAAAGAAAAATTGCACATTAAAAGAAATGATGAATGCAATGTTAATTAGTTCTGGTTTACCATGGAACATGTGCGGGGAAGCTTTGTTGTCAGTAAACTATCTTTTAAATAAGATACACTGAAAGAAAGAAGAGAAAACTTCATATGAGTTATGGAAAAATAGAGTTCCTTCTTACAAATACATACAAGTGTGGGGGTGTTTAGCTAAAGTATTTGTACCTCCTCATAAGAAGGTAAAGATAGGATTGAAAATAATTGATTGTGTTTTCATTAGTTATGCAAAAAATAGTAGTGCATATCGGTGTCTTTTGCACGAGTCTAAAGTCCTAGATATTAACAAGAACATGATTATAGAATCAAGGAATGCATCATTCTTTGAGAATGTGTTTCCATACAATTTTAATGCATGAAAAAAATCTCATGGTACTATTATCAAAAATAGTATAGATGAAGATCAATAAGATGCACTAGAAGGAGAAACATATGATGAAGATGCATAAGAGGTTAAGGTTAGACATAGTAAAAAGGGAAGAGTCAAAAAATCATTTGGCCCAAATTTTTTGACTTATTTACTCAAAAGTGAACCTCAAAGCTTTAAGGAAACTGTAACTTCACCTGAAGGCCCTCTTTGGAAAGAGACCATAAACAATGAAGTTGAATCCATCTTGCAAAACCATACCTGAGAGTTAGCAAACCTTCCTCCAGGTTGTAAAAATTAGGGTATAAATGGATTTTCAAAAGGAAAATGAAAGCAGATGGAACAATTGATAAGTACAAGGCTAGACTTGTAATTAAAGGTTACAAGAAAAAGGAAGGCCTTGACTACTTTGATACATATTCTCCTATGATTAGAATAAACTCCATACAGATGGTAATTGCCATTGCCGTGTTATGCGATATTGAAATACGCCAAATGGATATAAAAAAGACTTTTCTAAATGGAGATTTAAAAAAAGAAATCTACATGGAATAACCTGAAGGCTTTATTGTCCCTGGACAAGAAAAGAAAGTCTATAAATTGGTAAAGTCTTTGTATGGCTTGAAACAAGCACCAAAAAAATGACATGAAAAGTTTGATCATACGATGATCACAAGTGGTTTCAAAATCAACGAATATGTAAAATGTGTATATGTCAAAGAGACAGAAAATGACTAATTCATTTTATATCTTTACGTTGATGATATGCTTATTGTCGGGTGATGAGCACATGGTTAAGTCTACCAAGAATATGTTGATGTCTAAATTTGACATGAAAGATATGGGTATTGCTAATGTCATTTTGGGAATTAAAATCTCAAGGACCTTAAAAGGAATCATTTTGAGCCAAACTCATTATGAAGATAAAATTATTGGTAAATTTAGAAAAGATGATACAACCATATCAAAAACTCCTCTAGATATGAGCTTGCATATATCAAAGAATAGAGGAGAAGACATTTCTCAAGTGGAGTATGCTAGAGTTATTGGAAGTCTAATGTACTTAACCACTTGTACAAGACCAGACTTAGCCTATACAATAAGTAAACACCGTAAATATATGAGTAATCTAGGTGTGCATCATTGGAAAGCTATTATAAGAGTACTTAGGTATCTACGATACACTCGTGACTATGGGTTGCACTATATAAGAGAACCATCAGTATTAGAAGGATGTTTTGATGCCAATTGGTTCTCAGATATAAAAGACTCAAAATCTACCAGTGGTTATGTGTTTACATTAAATGGTGAAGCTGTGTTGTGGAAATTATCTAAACAAACAGTAATCGCTGAGTGTACAATGGAATCAAAATTCATTGCTTTAGACAAATGTAGCGAGGAAGCAGGATGACTTCGAAATTTTATAGAGGGTATTCCAAAATGGCCAAAGCCTGTGCCAATAATATGCATACATTGTGATAGTCAATCTGCTATTAGAATGGCACAAAAAACATGTATAATGGAAAGTCTATATGCATTCGGCGTAGACATAATACCATTAGACAACTAATCTCTACTGGAGTTATTTCCATTGATTATGTAAAGTCAAAGGATAACATAGCAGATCTGTTAACCAAAGGGTTAAACAGAGAATTAGTAGAGAAGTCATCGAGGATAATGGGACTAATGCCCGTTAGTTGAAATGATATTACAAAGGAAACCCAACCTAGTTAATTGGAGAACCCAAGATCTAGGTTCAAAGGGACAACCTACTTGTAAGACACATAGTTAGATCACTGTGGGGGATTATCCTCATGTCCATTCCTATGATGAAATAGTGATGTAGTGAAGATGAGGTTGAGCTATGCTTTAAATGATTCGTAAGAAATCACTTGTGTGAGAGAGAAGTGGGACCGCTTCAAAGGGAATTTTTTAGGGCACAATTTTTAGAAACTCTTACATAACTAGGCAGATGTTCAGGGCCAAAATGAAGTTAACCATGAGAACTAAGAAGCATTAGAAAAGAATCCTGTGTGTAATATATCATCATTTACACGAACGGTAGAAAAATTCAAAGACATCATGTCTACTGATAAGCCAGTAAAGTAAATATATTTCATAAGAGAAAGTTCAAAGGGTAACACCTACCTATCCTATGCAGGTTTTGATTTTATGAACTCAATCCAGTCAAAATGTTTTAATGTCAAAATTGAGCGATTTTGTTTTGCTACCAATGGGGGATTGTTGGAAAATAGTATGATTATTTGCTATTTTTGAGCCACATTTTGAGTAAGACCCACTTGGTAAAAGTGGAAGGTCTCAGACATTTTAGAATCTATGTTGTGAGAGCTTCAAAACGGTATATTATATGCTCAAATGGTAGACTAGTAAATGAGAAATTGTGTCACAAAGTTACACATTTGATATGGTCAAAATGGTGAAAATAGGATTTAATCCCACATTGAAAAAAGATGAAACCAATTATGAGTTTATATATAGGTTTCTATTTTATAGTGAATAACAAGCATTTGGGGAGAGGCACTCTCCATATGGGCAGAGGGGTGTAAATCCCGACCACCCAAAGCAAAAAATTTTCACCCATGTCTGCACGTCCTGCATACACGAATGTTAGTCCAAAAACCCTAGGCCTAGACAAGCCCAAATTTTGCTCTTTTTCTTTTGGAAAAAATTGCAAATGAATAGAAATCCGCACAGCCTGAGGCATGAGCCCGTGCGGATATGGGGTTGGATTGTGCCTGTTACTAGACTAAAGTTACAAAAACTAAAGAGGCGCATGAGATGGGTAAGTGACCGCACGTGCCCGTGCAGATGAAGTTTTGGGTCGTGCATATATCTGTACCAAAGTAGCAAAGAAACAGGAAACTGACAAGGGGCTTGGCACTGGCCATGCAAATATAATTTTGGCCCTTACGGATCTCTAGACTGAAATTGCTGATCTGCACGGGGCAAAATGAGTTTTGCACAAGCCGTGAGGTTGGGTTTTTGGCCCGTGAGCCTCTCTATTTCTTGCAGTTTCAAAGTTAAATTTTCATAATTTATGTGTGTAACTCCTGTCATTATGTGACAGTTTTGAGAGTTATCAGAAATTAAATTGCATTTCAATTTCTGAAACTCCCATTCCACCCATGAAGCTATAAATTGGCAGTCTTCCTCCACTTTGGATATAATCAACTACACAAAAATTATCACAAAAATTTCCTGCACTTGTTTCCTCTCAAAACTCTCTTGGTTTGAGTTCATACGCTGCCAAATTAGTCAAAATTCTTTGCTATTGCTAACCAAAAGAATTCGAGCTCGTTGTATCCTGAGAAATGGACACCAGTTGAGCCTACAACAAGTATAGGTGGTGAATCTGTTTTAAGAAAATTGTTCTTACAGGTCTCGAATTCCCTTCCTCTTAATTTATTTATTTCTATTTATATTATTTTGGTTTTGTTTTAACTAATCAAATTTTATATAGTTTATTTCAAATATTTTATGTTGATTTTAATTGATATTACTGATAAGTTTTTGCAGAATTTTTCTTGAAGATTTTAGAAACTGAATTTGTTTCAGTTTTACAACTAGTTGAATATTATTTCCTTTGTTCATCTGCTGCATAATTTCAATTCTGTTTTGAATTTACATTTTGGCTATTTCAGTTATTATTTCCATTTTAATCATCTAATTATTATAATTTATGTCTCTGATTTATAATTATAGAATTTATTTTTGTTGTTGCTGTAATTTGTGTAATTACATCTCATTTGATACAATTAACTAATACCACTTTATTCTACAATCTTAATCTAGA
>CAOJBK012992498.1:0-11407 GCA_948294925.1 Codiaeum variegatum
ACCAAATCTATCCATCCTTCCTCAAAACCCAATGAACTCATGACAAAATGAATAAAACTCCATTCAACTCTCTCATAGGCCTTCGCCATATCAAGTTTAACAGCAACCATTCTACCACAACCTGTAAAATTGGTTTTAAGAGAATGAAAAACCTCTGTGGCAAGTAAAATATTATAAGTAATCAGCCTAGATGGGACAAATTCAGACTGCTCCTCTGAAACCAAGACTGGCGTAATAGACTTCATGCGATTGACCAAGACTTTAGAAACCAATTTATAAATAACATTACATAGTGAAATTGGTCTAAAATTTGACATTCTCTTGGGTTTCTTTATTTTTGGGATCAACAATAAATTAGTTTGATTAAAGCCATAGGGAAAGGAACCACCATTGAGAATATGTAAACAAACTGAAGTTACCTCAGTGCCAACTACATCCCAATAATTGTAATACAAAAGACATGGAAGGCCATATGGACCTGATGCCTTATTCGAATCTATTTGAGAAACAACAGAGTATACTTCCTCACTAGAGAAAAGGAAGCAAGAGCCTTCTATTTTGAGTTGCACTAACTTTCATGATGAACACTGAGTGCATAGAAGCATCTACCACATAACCATTAGAAGTGAAGATATTATTGAAATAATCAAGAGCAACACCTACCATTTATCCCTAATCAGAAATCCACACCCCATCATCGCCATATAATCCATGAATAGAATTGGTGCGACGCTAATTCGAAGAAACGGTATGGAAAAACTTGTTGTTACAGTCCCCTTCCTTCAACCAATTACACCTAGACCCCTATTTCCAAAATTTCTCATCAATCTCCAATAAAGAATTGAGTTTAACATAGCACTCAGAGATTTCAGTTGAGATGTTCTCTCCTTGACCCATCGATTTCAGCTCTCTAATTTTCATATAACATTTATTAATGTTCTCCCTCATTTCCCTGTTAAGATTTCAACCCCAGTTATCAAGATAGCTCATCAAATGCTCTAATTTTTCCATAAAATTGTTGTTGCCACACGTGAAATCCCAAGCCTGGATTACTTTATCTTTGCATGCTTCATTCTTCATCCAAATACTTTCAAACCTGGTTGTCATTTTACTTCTCCAAACCTGTCTTCTAGCAAAATAAGACAACACAATCATAGCATAATCACTACTCGAATCCTCCACATTCTTAACCACAAAGTAAGGAAATACCTCCTACCAAAATGGAGTACTGAAGAACCTATCTAAGCATTCTTGAACTAAGGACCCAACCCTTTTATTACCCTCTCATGTGAATTTGCAACCCTCAAAACCCAAATCAGTAAAATCACAATCCAAAATCATCTCGAAAAAATCCTCTATCAAGTGTGATGGGTGAGGACCTCCACCTTGCTGTTCAAATTTAAAGGGAATCTTGTTAAAATCACCATCTATCAGCCACAGCAACGAGTTCACATGCTTAAGGATTCTAATGAGGTCCCAAAAGCTTTGTCTTAAACTTCTATTTGGATTTCCATAAAATCCAATGAACCTCCATTCCTGACTACCAAAACTACTAATAATGGTATCAATGTGAAAATTGTAGTATGAATGAATAGCCAAATCAATGTGATCATTCCATAATAAACAATCCTACACATTCACGAGTCCAAGGAACACAAAAAGCATTATCAAAACCAAGAGCACAACAGATATAATTAAACTGATGTTTATTGCATAAAGTTTCAATTAAGAAAATAACACATGGACACTTCTCTTTGACTACGTCTTTGAGATTACGAACTGTAGAGGAGTTCCCCAGCCCTCTATAGTTCCAACATTTGAGACTCATTGGCCCACCTCTAATAAGTTTAAAGGACCATTGTTGTCTTCATCCTGAATCATTGCTTCAAATTGCTAAGTAATAGAGGTGACAGTGCCTGCATTCTCTACCTTGCATTTTTTGTGTGAAGGAGGATATTCAGCACAACCCAAGTAACTGAAACCATAGTACATCTTCTACTCGCACCCATAGCAATCTGATTTGCAACTACCTATCCCACAGCCTGTTGGTTGTTTACCACGTTCAGGTTGATATTTTCCTAACCCACATCGCCTTCACCATTCCTTATATTGCTATTCCCTCCCCTATTGCTTACATTCGAAGGAAGCTCCACATAATCCTCACCACGAATCCAAGGGGATCCATAAAAGAAAGTCTTATTCCTACCTCTTCCCACTTGAGCTCTAATCATAATATCATACCGACAAGCTTCAGAAATCAATTAAGGGTTCTCAATGAGCGAAGGACACCGAAAATCAGCATGTCCTGTAACCCTACAAATGAAACAAATCGATGACAACTACTCATAACGAAAATTCAGCCAAATTGTAACTCCATCTCTTTTCAAGTTCATCCCTCTCATGAGAGGTTTTGAGATGTCTACAGCCACTCTGACTCTCATCATCCCCTTCACTAGAGAGCCCTCATCACATTTTTTGAACTGGCCTATCTTTTCCCCTAAAGCCTTACTCATTGGGGCTGACATAGCCCTAGGAGGAACCTGTTCGATTATAACTCGAAAATCAACAACATTCATAGGTATTTGTCTAGGATCCATCTCTTAAAAAAATGGGAGAGCACAAGGAGTTGTTGATTAAATTGCCACGAACCCCCCCTTCAATACTGTATTCGTGTATGATTCATTATAAAAGTGAAACCTGAAAATCGATGCATCCTTTATATAGAAAAATAACCCCTTCGTGGGCTGCCATATTGCAACTAACGTGTTCTTTATGGCTGGGATGTTAATGGATTTGGTTCCGATCTCCCCACCAGGCAATGATCGAAAGGGAAAACTGCTATCTACTCTCTCCACATTATTCTAGTCTAGAACTTCCTCTTCATGGGCTACAATATTCATTCTTTCCATAGTTCTACTACTTAATCCATAGTGAAAACCCTAGTTCTTTAACAGCTAAGCTTGCATAGGTAAAAGACTCTTACGAGAGAGAAATTGCAGCGCCATAATGTAAAAAAGAGTTTGTTAGATTTAATAGAGTAATTATTTGATTCTTATGATTACACTCAGAGATGTTTATTTTAAACGTTCAGTAATATTACTAATTAGTAATATATCACTAGTGCAATGTACCAGTTTAAATTATTTGTAATAAAACTTGTAAAATATAGAATAAAAAATAATTAGTGATATATATTATTAAAATATAGATTTTCTTTTAATTTTTTTCTTATACGAATGGAGGCATATTATGTAATGTATCTATATTCTACATACTTGTACTAATTCAGAAACTTCCTTATACACGTGTCACTTTTACATTAACTTTTTTTCAGCCCAAAAATGTATAGCTAGGTTTATTTTTATTTTCGACCAATCAGCTTTTTTTTTTTTTGCCATAAGCCAATCTACTTCCACGCTTATATTTGCATGAGCGCATTGCAATTATTCCCTCCCTTCTCAAATAATTTTTTATTTTTCCATAGAAAAACAAATTTATAAAAAGATATTTAAAATTATAATATATAAAATATATCAATGTGTTCAATTCAAATAGTACTTTCATAAAATTATTTTTTTATAATTTTTTATTTATATATTTTAAAAATAATTAAAAATTAAAATTTATTATTAGTAAGCATAATGACCATTTATTTCAAAATGGAAGGAGTACTTTCAAGCTTAAATTTAATATGTTGAGCATTAATATATTAATTGGTTCAAACTTTATTCTTTTTAAATTTAATATGAACTAATTTAAATTTTTATATTACTAATATTAAAAAATTAATTTTCAATATGTTATACTTTTAATTTTGATATTATAGTTATAATTTAAAGTTAAAAATGAAAAAAAATAAAACCAAACTACGCATTTAAAATTTTTAAAATAAATAAAATATAAAATTATGAAAATATATATTTAACTAAGAAATTTATCACATTAATTATGCAATGAATCAAATCAAGTTAAAAATGGAAATAAATCAATTATTTCTTAAACATCATATAATACATGAATATGTAATACGTAAATATAAAAAAATTAAAATATTAGAAGTTCAAACATTAAAATTTTGTATAATATTCTAAAAATTTTGAAGTTTCAAATAGTCATAATTCACTTGAAACTTTGTAAGTATGCCTTTATTTGAATAATTTTTACTTCTAAATAGATTCTTTTTAAGATTCATTGTGAATAGATTTAATATAATTTTTCTATATAATCATGTTACGTTTTAAATTAGTCTTTTTTCAAAAATTTTAATTAAATTATACTATATGCTCTCTATAAAATATATACGGAGAAAAATATGGATTAAATAAAAGTGAATAATAGTCTATAAACTTTAGTATTTTTTTATTATCAATAATATCTTAATGGTCACTGCATTTCATATAAAATCGAAATGAATATAATTATTTATAGAAAAAACTCATTTATGAGAAATACAAAATTACAAACATTTACAAATAATGAGTATGTAATTTTTCATCATTCATGTTAGATTTGTGAAAAATATTTTTCAATATGTTGATTTTGTTAAGATTTTTAATTTACAAGTGTCTTATCCAATATTTTTTTTTGCTATATGGAAATAATGATTATATAAAATTAAAAATTATAATTAAAGTTTAGCTTTTAGTTATTAAATATTTTTTAAAATAATTATGCATAAAACTTTAAACGATATGCAAATATTCGCGGCAAAACGCGGATAGTAGTATAGTTAATAAATATTATGCATATTATATCTTAATATTATTATTTATAGAATTGTTAAAATATTAAATATAAATATTAGTAATTTATTATAATAATTTTAAAAAATTATAAATAATATTAATTTTATTATATAAGAATACTAATTTTGATTTGGTTCAGTTTGAACCATTTTTTGCTCTAAATCGAACTGAATTGAAATAGTATGGATTTTTAAAAATTAAAATCGAATCAAATCTATAATCGAACAAACCGAATCAAATTAATAATTTCAGTTCAATTTTATTCGATTTTACTCAGTGGTTCGTCTTAACAGTGTGGTTAAGTAAACATTGCCAACATGTGTTTGTACAGCTATTCAGAGGATGAAATAAGAAAGCATTCTGTCCATGTGGGCATCACTGTTTTTAGGTTAGCGATAGAACTCAATTGTTTGCGGAGGAAAATACAAAATTCAGGTGGAGCTTTTACAATATTTAAAGTATTTTTTTAGAACTCAAGCCCTATCCTTGAAAAGGTTTGGGAGCTCAAGTTGAGGCAAAAGTGAATATTAAATGCAAAATATAACAATAAATACTGTGAATTCCACCAGGATAAGGGTCATGATACTGAAGATTGTATGCACCTCAAGGAGGAAATAGAAAAACTGATTCAAAAGGGGATACCTGGAATCATGAGGCATGTGAAGCGAGGTAATGAGCAATACAGGAGAGAGCCAGCTAAGGAAGAGAGACATGACAATAGAGAAAGGAGAGAGGACCCCCCTAAGCCAAAGAAGAACCAGGTGGAAGGAAATATATATGTTATAATGAGAGGAAGCTCTAGCTGCAATAACTCAACCTAAAGAAAGAGGGCAGTTAAAGAAGTGTGCTCTATTGTCCAGAAAGATGGATCTTAGGCTCACCCCTCCTCGCATCCATCCAAATGGTGTGTGATAACTTTCTTACATAAGGACAGAAAGCATGTGGTCCACCCATATAATGATGCTATAGTTATTCAATGGTACATTAACAATTACAGGCTCAAGAGGATCTTGGAGTCAAGTTCATTAGGCTCCACCTTCAAAGGTGACATCCCTTGCTTTGGATGATGGGAGCTCTGTTAACATGATAACTATGGATTGCTTTCACAAAATGAAATAGAATTTGAAAGATATGGGACATGTAGCAACTCCCTTAGTAGGAATTGGCAAAGATCAGGTCTGGCTTAAAAGGTCGATACATCTAAAGGTCGAACTAAGAGATGAAGAGTTGATCAGAACAATAACAGCAGAGTTTATGGTAGAAAATATAACATTCCCCTACAACATTTTATTGGGTTGACCCTACCGATATGCCAAAGGGGGAATAGCTAGCACCTACCATCTCACATTGAAAATACTGAGTATAAAGGGTCAGGTGGTATGCAAAGGGTGCTAGGAGATAGCCAGACAGACATACCTTAATGCACTCAAATGGGTCTATCAAGCAGCATAGTTGGACTTGAAAGAGCATCCAATAGGGCAAATCTATATAGAGCCTAAAGGGGAAGTAGTGAAGATTATGATAGTTGGAGGCGAAGTATAAGTGGGAGGTCAATTGGACTCATTAGTCAGGCAGGGCATAGTAAGGACACTGGAGGTCAATCCCAAAGCCTTTGCGTGGACCATAGACGACCTGACTGGGTTCGACCTTAAGGTCATAGTACATAGATTAAATATCGACAGCTCGATTAAACCTATTGCTTAAAGGAAGAGAAAGCAATCCACAGAAAAGCAAACATCTATAGTGGAGGAAGTGCAAAAGCTATTGGCAACAAGGGTGATTAGGGAGGTGCACTACCCTAAGTGGTTAGCTAATGTAGTGATGGTGAAGAAGCCTAATGGGTCATACTATATGTGTGTGGACTTTACGGACCTCAATAAGGCCTGCCCTCTTCTAAGTATTGATTAGTTGGTGGACTCAATGGTAGGGCATGAGTTATATACATTACTAGACGCAAGGTCAGGATACCACCAAATTTATATGTGTTATAAGGATGAGGAGAGACCTTCTTTGTAACAGATCAGGGGACCTACTGCTATAGAATGATGCTTTTTGGCCTAAAGAATACGGGGGCTACCTACCAGAGAATGGTGAATGCTATGTTCAAAAATCATATTGGGAGGATGATCGAGGTCTATGTAGACGATATGATTGTCAAGAGCAATAAGGCCAATGACCATCCAAAAGACTTTCAGGTGGTGTTAGGGATCCTAAGATCATACAACTTAAAGCTGAATACCGAGAAGTGTGTATTTGGAGTCCTAATAGGAAAATTTTTGGGTTATATGGTCTCGCAGAGAGGGATAGAGGCGAATCCAGAGCAAATCAAAGCTATCATGGAGATACAGTCACCAAAGAATATTACCGAGGTACAAAGGTTGAATAGTAAAATAACAGCTCTAGGAAGATTCATATCATGTTCAACTTGGCATTATTAGCCCTTCTTCAAAACCCTGAAGGAATTTAAGTGGACAGACAAGTGTCAAAAGTCATTAGAAGAATTGAAGAAGTTTCTAACCTCACCCCTATTGTTGAGCTAACCTTTACTAGGTGAAGATCTTTACATTAACTTGTCCACTACAGAGGAGACGGTTGCAACTATCTTGGTTAGGGAAGAGGTTGGGGATCAGTACCCCATTTATTATGTGAGCAGAGTCCTCCAAGATGTAGAAACAAGGTATCCTAGGCTAAAGAAACATGCATTGGCTCTGTATATGTCAACACAAAAGTTGAGACATTACTTTAAGACCCACACAGTCATAGTGAGGACAGACCTACCCCTAAGGAAGATACTTCAGAAGCCAAAAACATCAGGTCGAGTGTCAGAATGGGCAATCAAAATAGGGGCATTGGGAGTTCAATTTGAACCTAGAAAAGCCATGAAGGCACAGGTACTGGCAGATTTTATGGCTGAACTCACTCATGCTAAAGACACACAACTTGTCCTAAAAGAAAAATGGTAGATGCGGGATGGGGGGAATTGTGATGAAGGAGTAGGGGTTGATATTGTAATCAAGGCCCTCATAGTGTGGTTATATAGTATATAATAAGATTGGAGTTCAACAGCTCCAGTAATAAGGTAAAGTACGAGGCATTATTAAATGGCTTAAAGTTAGCCAAGGAATTAGGGGTGGAAAATTTAACCATGTATAGTGACTCTCAACTGGCGATTAACCATATATAGGGAAATTTCAAAGTTCACAATGAAGATATAGCTCCTTATGTGGATAGAGTTAAGCATCTGATGCAGGAGGGCTAGAAGATTGTACAGGTCTCAAGGTTTGAAATAGCTGAGGTCGATAGGCTTGCTAAGGAAACAACTCAAGGGAATGTAGAAGAGTTAAAAAACATACCATTGGCCTTACAATAAGTTCCAACAACTCAAAGTGAACTAGTGTGCCTAATGGGGTGGAAGGGGCACTAGATGGAAACCTGGTCAGTTGGTTGTCGGAAGGAATACTCCCTCATGACAAGAAAGAAGCTGAAAGATTTGTCCAGAGAGCTAAAGAGTATAGTTGGTACATGGGAGACCTATATTGCAGATCTCAAACTCACCCTTGGATGAGGTGCATTACTATTGACCTTAGTGAATATGTATTAAGGGAGATACATGAGGGAATTTGTGGAGCCCATAAAGCTAGCACGACCCTCACAAGAAGAGTACAACTGCATGGATATTAGTGGCCTACTATTAAGGCAAATGCAAAAGACTTGGTGAAAAAATTTCCTAAATGCCAGGAGCATGCCAACATACAACGAGCGTCGGCGTCGTCCCTCTCACGTATGGGAGTGACCTAACCCTTTTATCAATGGAGCATTGACATATTGGGACCATTCCCGATGTCAATAAGATAGTGAAAATTTCTAATAATGATGGTGGAGCATTTTTCAAAGTGGCATGAGGCTGAGCCAGTAGCTACTATTACTTATAATAAAGTTATAGATTTTGTTGACAAATTTATTGTTAGCAGGTTTGGGATCCCAAGGGTCATCATCACAGACAATGGGAAATAGTTTGACTCTAGACAATTTAGGGCGTTCGGCAAGGGTCTAGGCATAACCTATGTTTTTCTTCAGTAGCCCACCCATAGATCAATGGGCAGACAGGGCTCACTAATCGAACCTTGCTATAAGGGCTAAAAAAGAGGTTGGATGATAAAAAGGGAAACTGGGTGGATGAGCTTAACAGTGTCCTGTAGACCTATAGAACTACACCTTGCATTACAACAGGGAAAACATCTTTCTCACTCATGTATGGAAGCGAGGATGTAGTGCCAGTGTAGATCGGATAACCCTCTTTTAAAGTGGAGTTTCATAAAATGATAAACCAAGCCAAAGAGAGGAGGATGGACCTCTACCTGGTAGAAGAAATAAGAGACCTGACTTATGCTTAAATAGTTGTTTATAAGCAAAAGATATTGAGATATCATGATAAAAGAGTCAAACACAAGGCTTTTAAAGTCAAGGACCTTATTTTAAGGAAGGTCAAGCTATCTAGAGGGAATGCAGGAGTTGGCAAGTTGCAACCCAATTGGGAAGGACCTTACAAGGTCAGTAAGGTATTGAAGCTAGAGGCGTATCAGTTGGAGGACTTGAAAGGGAAGACCTTACCTCATACTTAGAATGAAAACAACCATAATAAGTATTTTATTTAAGTTATTATTTCATGTTTATGCAATAATTTTTTAGTTGTTTCTTGTATTACTTATAAGTCCATACTAATGATGAGGGCGCTAAGGAGGTGCCGACCTAGTCGGGATATCTAGGTGCACCTACTAATTATGTCATCATGAATAAAACTAAAATTTTCTTGAATAGCCAGTTTAAGAGCAATGGTTCGGTTCACAAATGTAAAATGAACAATCCAAAGATCATTACCATTCAATAAGGAATGATCTTAAACTATCCAATAAAAAACAATCCAAAAGTTATCCAACAAAGAATGATCCTTAGATCATCCCACTATAGAATGATCCTAAGATTTTTATACTAAAAAATTATCTTAAAAACATCATACTAAGAAGTTTGAAGGTAATTAATTTTAAAAAAAAATGAGGAAAGCGATACTAAAGAGTTGTCATTTTATTAATGAAATAAAAAGTTAGTATAACAAAGCGAAGGGAGGGGGATGGCTCCTAGTATCGTCCCCAAAATCTCAAAACAAAAAATAATACAAGAGAGCTCAGGTTTGGGGGTCCTCAGGTTGCTCTATTTGGTGTTCCACTTTGGGATGAGCTTTAGAAACCTTAGGAGCCTCAGCAAAAATACTCTCAGCAGGCTCAACATCTGTAAGAAAAGAGGCAGAGGGTCTAAATTGCTTCACTGCCTTATCACCCAGTTGTTTGTCAAAGGCATTAAGCCAGGTGGCACTTCTGCTCTCCAAACGATCGACCTCAGCAATTCAATGTTCGACCTCAGCAGTTTGAGAGTCCACATCATTTCTTGCAGCCTGGATCTCTTGCTTTAATTTATCCAGCTCCTTCTCTAAGCTCTACCTCTTTTTCTTTTCTTCATCTCGAGCATTCTTAGCTTTGTGAGTTGTCTTCTTCGCAGATTCCAGCACTTTGCTTTGAAGCTAGAAGACAACCTTTGCTTCGGAGAGGCTTTTCAGAAAGAGGCCATTTCCTTCTCTAAAGCCCCTTTCTAAGCATCTAATCTCGTCGAGCTTCGAGCAATAAAAGAACTTTGGGCTAGGAGAAGACAGTTGTAGACAGACTATAAAAAGTCAGAATAAAATAAAAGGAAAATGGAAGAAGAGAAACAGAAGGAATGATAATTTACCACTAGTGCTTTGATGCAGCACTCAGTGCCTCATTCTTCATCTGTCATCGCCTCAAAGCAATGAAGATCAACAGGAGGAATTAGAGAGCCCATAACTTTCCCGGTAACCTGGTGGTCTTCCAGGTTGACATCAGCTCAAAAATTTTTAACCAGGATGCCAGATAAGGAACCCCGGGGGAGAGCTTAAAACCTCAGTCTCATCCTTAGCTGGCATGATATCTTCTCTAGGCCGTTAGAAGGATCAGGAGAACGCGAGGGAGTAGAGGGCGAGAGTCCAATCGGTGGGAGGGAGAGAGAAAGAACTCCGGTCTCCGGCCACCGTGCGACGAGTTGACTCCTCAGATCAAAAGACCTTCCCCTGGTGACTCAGAAGAAGTAGTCACCAATGGAAAATGATGAGCGGCGACAACGGAAATTGGGTTTGAAGCTTCGATGGACGGCCACCTTTCGAAGCGGATTCCGGCCACATCCGGTCACCTTTTCAAGCGAGGTTTGTATCAAAAGAAAGCTATCTTCATAAGCTTTCATTTGACACCAACCATGCTCAATTTGACGGCCAAGCAATGGTGTAATCATTAAACAAAGAAATCAACCTCTGTTGTTTTTTAGCCGATTTTCGGCCAAGCGGTGGCAAGTTATGATGAATGACTCCATATTCAAGTTCCTGACATTAAAAGCTTTCAAATGGTGTGGACCAATCTTCAAACCAACACCGACTGTGGCGGTGACCACCAACAGTGGGGGTTTCAGCGGCGGTACGAGTTTCGCTCCAATAAACTTTAATTTAACCTTTCAACCATAATTTCATATATGGCTCAACTGAAAATTTATTAGGTAATTTCTAATCTCTTTAAATTTTGAATGGTTATTTGATTTAGATT
>CAOJBK012992597.1:0-12085 GCA_948294925.1 Codiaeum variegatum
TTTCTACAAGGATGCTTGATTATGACCTGTCCAATGAAATTAAATAAGATAAGTGCTGCAAATATATATTAATCACCAATTATTAAAATAATTAAGCAATAATTCCATATAAAAATACATATAAAATTTGCACTCATCAAAATGTAAGATTGCCTTTAAAGTTTCAAATGTCTGTCTTTAAAACATTTTATGGAACGATCTGCTCCAAAACCAATATTAAAATCTATGATGGTGCCCTACGACCTTTCGGTGTGGATGAGGAGCTCCTCGTTCAGCTATTCCAACAATCACATTCTACTGTTGCTTTTTGGTGGTTTGTAGATTTAGATGATTCTAAAAATAGACATAGGAATCCATTGGTAATATCTTTGTAAAACAATATCATTATAATGTTTAAGTTATTATTACAAGAATATATCTAGAAATTATTAGATAGAATCATAAATAAACTTTTTCCTTATTCATTATAAGGTGGAGGAAGAAAGTTTCACAATTGGTAAATAGACCAATAGAATCTGAACAAGTTGACTTGGTCATGAAAAATTTACTCCCTGTGTATCGAGACAGGCTAATCACATAATACCAGCCTAGTTTCAAAGCTCTTATTGCTACTGGTTCTCACATCGAAGACAGAATCTATACTTGGTACTGTAAAGACAAAGCCCAAGCTTTGTCGTCTAGATTTAAAAGGCTTGTTCATCATGGAAATTTCACCCAAAAGGATAGGGATGTCAATGCCATCTTTGTCCATAAACAAATCTTGTTGGAGAGGAGAATATTTTTTAATATGGTTGGTTTTTCTCCTAGTGGCATTTACAAGAAGTGTCTTGAAGGTGAAGCTATCACACCTTTAGAACCAAAACCTATCCCTAATCTATTGGCTAAAAATTTCAACCTAAATAAAAGATGTGACTATCATCAAGGACCTAGGCATATAAATGATGCACACAGAGGGTGAATCAAATCATCTTATCCAACCCATCTCTAAAACGCCCATGTGGGCTCAATCCTCCTTAGTGACATCATTCCTTTAGAATTTTTGCTATGTGTTCGACTTAAACAATATGATGGTTGAAATCAATGCCATCACTCGAAGTGAAAGAATTGTACAAGCACCAGCTGCACCACTACAACCTAACCAACCAGTGGCTCTACCCAAAGGTACCCCCGAACTAGAAGATGATCCTTTATTGAAACAACTCAAAAAGACTCAACCCAATATCTCATAATGTCATCCTATCCTCATCGCTAAGCTCTTTGTAAGGCTTTGAATCAATGCCAAGCTCCAATTGACCTCTCTCCAAATGCATTGGTAGCCTCAATCACAAGTGTTACAAAGGGAACATCCATTTCCTTTACTGATGATGAGATCCCATATGAGGGATTACATAATGATGCTCTCTATATCACTATTATTACAAGGAAAAAAACTATCCCAATGGCTCTTATTCACAATGCATATGCTCTGAATGTGTGTCCACTCAAGGTGACAAGTTTCATAGGTTTGGAAGTTGTTGATTTCACTCCCTCTGACCAAAAAGTAAGGGCTTATGACAACTCTAAAAGGGAAGTTTTGGGTGTTGCAACTCCGATAGTCATTATATGTCTTACAAGCTTTAAAATTCCTTTCCAAATCATTGACTTACTTTTATGCCTCAACTTACTCCTAGGAAGGCCATGGATTCACCAAGCCAAAGCAACACCATCTAGCTTACACCAGAAGGTCAAATTTCCTTTCAACAATGGTGTGGCCACTATCAGAGCTGACAAGTTCAGAAAATTTGAGGTCCTTGACACTGTAAACATAACCTTACCTGGCTTCTCATTTGTCCAATTCATTAAGGCTATTGAAAACATAAAGGAGGAAACCTCACTTGAGTTTGATCGTTATTGCAATCCCATGATTGCTAACATAATGAAGAAGATTACCTATTTTCTTATAATGGGCCTAGGCAAGAATCAATAAGGGATCAAGTCCTTCGATGTTTATACATTCTCTACACAACCTTTCAGTTTGGGCTATTATACAGTTGAAGATGAGATTGAGGAAGAAAAGGCTAAAGCTAGAGAAAAGTCTTCTATACTTAGAAATGAAGGGGAGTATGACTACCCTATGAGGTCTTACTTCAAGACTCTTAATGAATGCTTTGTGAAAAAGGGATAGGTAGTTCCTTATTTTGTTTTTCCTGAGCCCTGGATATCCCCTGTGTCTTGTATTACTATTCTTGGTTTTGAAGCCTTTACTTATGTGAAACCGCTACCTGAACATTACCAAGCAATCTACTTTCTGACACAAGACTAGGAAGAGAACATAGAAGCAACCTATTCCATAAAGTATTTATTCTTTCAGATAAGGAGAAAAATATTTACCTTTCCACCATGATCAAGCCATCCCAGCAAAAGCCCAATAATTGGTCCTTCAAAGCTAGTCCCTCTCTATTAATACTCTCTAATTCTGATTTTGAGACTGAATCATCTGAGTCTAAGTCTAAGTCCTCTCAGCCTTCTAAATCCTCTAAGTCCTCTGATGATGTAGCTAGTCCTCTAGGTCTTAATTTTCAATATGATGTAACTATAGACCTTTCTCCAATTGAAATCAATAAGATGAGAAAATTTTCTTTATACGATCACGTCTCTTTGTTTTCTTTTGATGTTCTAACTAATGAATTTAAACTTAATAAGATAGAAAAGAGAACAACAAAATAAATGAAATAAAAGATGCAATTAAAGAGCCCATTAATGTTGGTACTCATGACATTCTGAAAAATACATTCATTGCATCTACATGTTCAAACAAGAATGCTATAGAAGAGACCATAAGAAAATTTCAATATTGCTTTACTTGGAAGCCCAATGACATGACCGACCTTGATCTAAGAATTGTCATCCATAAAATTCCTACTTATCAAGAATGTATGCCTATCAAATAGAAGTTAAGGTGTATGAAAGTGGAATGGTCCATCCTGATCAAGGAAGAAGTGGCTAAGAAACTATCTCTTCAATTCATAGAACCGATCAATTACCCATCTTGGTTAGCTAACATTGTCCCAGTGTTGAAGAAGAACATAAAAGTTAGAATGTGTGTATACTAATGAGATCTGAACAAGGCATGTCCTAAAGATGACTTCCTTCCACCTTACATGGATCTATTAGTAGACACATTAGGAGGGTAAGAAATGGCTTCCTTAATCAATCTAAGTGCTAGATATAACCAATTCCTAGTAAATCCTCAAGACAAAGAGAAAAATGCTTTTATCACAGATTGAGACACTTAGAGTAATGTCATTTGGAATAAAAAAATCCTTAAGCCACCTAACAGAGGATGGGAATCAGTATTTTCCATGACATAATGCACCAGGACGTGGAAGTATAGGTTGATGACATGGTCATCAAAGGCACCACTGTTGAACAACACCTACAAGGACTAGAAAAGTTCTTCCTTAAACTTTGCCAGTACAATCTCAAACTCAATCCTACCAAGTGCATATTTGGAGCCTCATCAAGAGTGGTCTTTTGCCATATGGTCAGTAAGAAGGGAATCGAGATTAACCCAGCAAAATCCAAAGCCATCCTTGAGATGCCACCTCCTAAGATAGAAAAGGAGATAAGGGGGTTCCTGGGTCACCTCCAATAAATCAGCTGCATCGTTCATCAATTAGTTGATACATGTGGTCTTATATTTAACTTATTAAAGAAGAATTCCTCTAAATAGTGGAACGAGGAATGTCAAGAAGCTTTTGACCTGATCAAGTAGTATCTTCTGAATCTAACAGTCTTACAACCTCCTAGACCTAGCAAACCATTGCTACTTTAACTCAAAGTCACTAATGAAGGCATAAGGGTTATGCTAGCACAGAATGCCCCAGTTCATGAGCTCAAGTTCAGTTACATTGAGAAGCTATGCCTTGCTCTGATACGGGTATGTCACATGTTATGATATTACATGAGTTCATACACTAGCATGTACTTGCTAATAGAAGTCCTTTTAAGTTCTCATGGAAAGACCTGTCTTTGACCAAAAAATAGCTAGATGGATGAAAGTCTTGGCTAACTATGATCTCAAATATGTACAAAGGAAAGCCATTAAAGGTAGAGTCATTATTGAAAAAGTATCTATAGCCTTGATAAAAGATCATTGGTTTCAACTTGAATTCCTTAATGAAGAAATTCTATTCATTCAAAATAAAACTTGGAAGATTTTCTTTGATGGTGCAACCAACAACAAAGGATATGGCATTGGAATGGTGTTCCCTACACCTATTAGTGAAAGCCTACCTCTAGCAATCAAATTGATTTTGAAGTAATAAATATAAAAGTCGAGCATGAAGCTTACATCTCTGGGTTAGAAGCAGCCATCCAAATCGGTATCATGAACTTAGAGGTATATGGGGATTCCAACCTAATAGTCACCCAAGCACTGGGAAGATGGAAAATCAGAGAAGAATGATTGGTTCTTTACCATAAGTGACTCAAAGTGTTGGCAGCCAACTTTGATACTGTATCTATTCATTACTTGCCATGAACACATAATAGGTTCATTGATGCACTGCCAACCCTCACATTAATGATTGAAATACGTGATGGATTCCTCATCTGCCCTATTTCCATAAGCATTAAACATTAATCTAGCTATCAATTCCATTGCATGAACATCCAAGGAGTTGAACAAAAGCCTTAGTATTGAGGCATTCATAACTATCTCAAAAAGGGTCTCTACCCTAAAGAAGCCTTTAAATCAGAAAGGAGAACCTTGAGACAACTGGCCAAAAATTACATCCTGTGGAAGATTCCCTATATAAGAAAATGATATCCATCTAAGATGTGTTTCCAATGAGGAGGCTTATAGAATCATGGAATAGATCCATGTAGGAGGAGAAGGCACCCATGTGAATTGATTGGCATTATCACATAAAATCATAAACCAATGGTATATTGGCTCACAAGAATAGAGATTGGGCATAATTCATTCAAAACTGTCACAAATGTTAGATCTATGCCAAGCTTCAAAATCTTCCACTAGTACCTCTCAATCCTATCACTACACATTAATGGACCCATATGGGGTTCATCCTATGTGAGACTTGAATTGAAGGATGCGCAATTCTTTCCTTCATGGTTTATTTCCTTAGGTCTAACAGCTGGCAACTCCACTGGGGACGTTTTAAAATCGACAAAAATTAAGTGGATTATTTTTTATACAAAAAGTTTTTGGCTCAAAATGCATGTGGAGTTAGTTTCATGCATCACTTCACATATATCCCTATCTATAGGAAAAAAGGATAGAGAGTAACATCAAGTGAGATTTCTTCTTTGACACTTCTTTGTCGATAGTGAAATCATCCACCTTAAGGCTACTCATTGATCCTTTTAGTTGAAATGATGAGGTAGTCGCATGATCCCTACAAATCTCTTTGATTCACTTGTTGTTAGGTATATCACACCTCAAGTCATTGGATAACCTCTAAAATTATCACCCTAAGTCTCGTGTACTATAATCTTAATATAATCCTGTAATCATGAAATATTTTTCATTCATGCATACATACGTGTATGCATCACATCATATGAAACCTAAGCAAAGTGGAAAAGTTCAAAGTCCTACACCTTGTCTGTTGTGATCATATTTTACAATACTAATACCTCATTCTTTCCATCCAAAGGTCACTATGTATAATAATGAAAATGCACCCAACCCCACTATTACTGATGTTGATGCTCCTCAAGGCGACATGGCTGCCATGCAAGTTGAGATCATGAGAAAGCCCAAAGAAACCATGAGTTATATACTTCAAGCCCAAGAATAAGCCATCTTGGGGAAATTCCAAGCCATGATGGCCCAAGTTGGTGTCCAACTAGCCCACAATGTGTCTACCTCCTCCAACTTTAGCAAAGAGCCCGTTGTAGTAGTTATGCCAACTGTCATGCCCACACAAGATGACCATGGGGTCATCGCAATAACATCCCCTCTTAAGGATCCTTTCTAAAACAAGGCTTAAGACCATCCTCTCCTTAAGTTTATGGTTGAAAAGTACGAAGAGATATAAAAGATTTTAAATATAATTAAGAAAAGGGATGACATGGTAGATGTCAAATCCCTTCGCCTCTTTCCAAATGCGAGATTGCCTCTGAAGTTTCAAATGCTTGTCTTTGAAAATTTTGATGGTCTGACATGCCCCAAAACCTATCTCAAAATCTATGATGGTGCCCTTCTCCCTTTAGGTGTGGATGGTGAGCTTCTCGCTCAGTTATTCCAAAAACCACATTTTGGTGCTACTCTTAGGTGGTTTGTAGATTTAGATGATTATAAAAAATAAACATGGAAATCCATTTGTAATATATATATGTAAAATAATTTCATTATAATGTTGTAGTTGATGTTACAATAAGAGATTTAGAAACTACTAAACAGAATCCTAATGAAAACTTTTCCTCGTTTATTACAAGATGGAGGAAGAAAGCTTCACAAATGGTAAACAGATCAATAGAATCTAAACAAGTTGACATGGTTGTGAAAAACTTGCTCCCTATGTATCAAGACAGATTGATCATACTATACTTGCCTAGTTTCAAAGCTCTGATTATTGTCACTTCTCACATTAAAGATAGAATTGATGATGGGTACACCAAAGATAAAGCCTAAGGTTTCTCTTCTAGATTCAAAAGGCATGTTCATCTAGGAAATGTCACCCTAAAGGATGGGGACTTCAATGACATCTATAACTGTAAGCCAATCCAGTTAGAGAGAAGGAAATTTTCTTATTTGGGTGGTTTTATTCTTAATGCCATTAACAAAATATGCCTAGAAGGTGAAGATATCACACCCTTGGAACCAAAACCCATCCCTAACCCATTGCCTAAAAATTTTAATCTCAATGAAATATGTGATTATCATGAAGGACTTGGGCATAAAATCGATGTATGCAAGGCCCTTAGACACCGTATTCAAGATTTGATTGACTCTAAATAACTTTTCTGCCTGCTTTTATGCTAAACATCGACACCAAACCTCTACCTAATCATACTGTGAAAGCCATCTTAATAGACTTTAAAGATGGTGACTCTACTCCTCCTATCCAACCAATCTCTAAAATTCCTTTATGGAATCATAAATACAACAAGGATGATTTATCATCATTGGGGACATCATTCCTTAAGGATTTCTATTGTGTGTTAGACCTGACCAACATGAGAGTTGAAATCGATGCTATCACATGAAGTGGAAGAATAATACAAGCACCTGGTGCTCCACTTCAACCCAGCCAACTAGTGGCTCAACCCAAAGGTACTCTCTAACTAGAAGAGGATCACTTATTGAAACAACTCAAAAAGACTCAAGCCAATATCTCAATTTGGAGTTTGATAATGTCATCCTATCCTCATCGTTAAGCTCTTAGCAAGGATTTGATCAATGTCAAATTCCAATTAACATCTCTCTGGATACTTTGGTAGCCTCAATCACAAGTGTTGTAAAGGGAACATCCATTTCCTTTAATGATAATAATATCCCATCTGAGGGACCACACATTGATGCTCTTTACATCAATGTTATTATAAGGGAAAACACTATCCATAAGGCTCTTATTGACAATGGATCTACTCTAAACATGTTTCCTCTCAAGGTAGAGAGTTATTTGTATCTAGAAGCCATCGATTTCACTCTCTCTGACCAAATAGTAAGGGCTTATGATAACTCTAAAAGGGAATTTTTAGGGGTCGTAACTCTGACAGTCATCATGGCTACTAAAAGTTTTGAAATTCCTTTCCAAATCATTGATATATCCTTACGCTTCAACTTACTATTGGGAAGGCCATGGATTCATTAACCAAAGTAGTGTCATTTACTTTGCATCAAAATGTCAAATTTCCATTCAAGAATGGGGTAGTCACTATCAGAGTTAAAAAGTATAGGAAATCTAAAGCCCTTTACATTGTTCCTATCTTGGACATTCAACCTGAGTTATTGGCATATCTTTTATCTAGCTTCTCATTTTTCCAATTCATTAAAGCTACTAAAAATCTAAAGGAGGTAATCTCACTTGACTTTGATCCTTATTGCAATCCCATGATTGCTAACATTATGAAGAAAATGGCCTATTTTCCTAGAATGGGCTTGGGCAAGAATCAACAAAGGATCAAGTCCTTTGATGATTATACATTCTCTTCACCACCTTTCAGTTTGGGCTATCATCCGACTGAGGGTGATAGTGAAGAGGAAAAGGCTAAAACTAGAGAAAAGTCTATTCTACTTAGAAATAAAAGGGAGTGTGACTACCCTATGAGGCCTTACTTCAAGACCCTTAATGGCTACTTTATGAAAAAGGGAGAGATAGCTCCTTATTATTCTTTTCCCGAACCCTGGATTTACCTCGTGATTGGTATTACTATTCCTAGCATTGAAGTCTTTTCTGATGTAAAGTTGCTGCCTGAAGAATGCCAATCGATCTACTTCCTGAAACATGACTGGGAAGAGAACATGGAAGCAAACCTCATCAATGAAGTATCTATTCTATTTGAAAATGAGGAAAACATCGACATTTCCACCCTGATCAAGCCCAGCAAAAGCCTAACAATTGGTCCTTCAAAGAAAGTCCCTAACTACCAGTTTTATCTAATTCTAATTTTGAGTCTGAGTCGTCTGAGTCATCTGAGTCTTCCGAATCCTCTAAGTCCTCTGATAATATAGCTAGTTTTCTAAGCCTTAATTTCCAATATGATGTAACTGTGGACCTTTCTCTAATTAAAATCAACAAGATGAGCTAATTTTCTCCGATAATGATCATGTCTCTTTATTTTCTTTTGATGTTCCAACTAATGAATCTAAACTTAATAAGATATAAAAAGAGAAAAATAAAATAAATGAAATAAAAGATATAGTTAAAGAGTATATTAACGCCGACACTCATGATATTCCAAAAAATACATTCATTGCATCTGCATATTCAAACAAGAATGCTATAGAAGAGACCATTGGAAACTTTGAATACTGCTTCGCCTATAAGCACAGTGACATGACCAGCCTTGATCCAAACATCGTCATCCATAAAATTCCCGCTTATCTAGACTATAAGCCTACCAAAAAAAACTTAAAGTGCATGAAAGCATAATGGTCCATCCTAATCAAGGAAGAAGTGGCTAAACAACTATCTCATAAATTCATAGAATCGATCAGTTACCCAGCTTGGTTAGCTAACATTGTCCAAGTACTGAAGAATGATGGAAAGGTTAGAATGTGTGTAGACTACCAATATCTGAACAAGGCTTGTCCTAAAGATGATTTTCCTTTATCTTACATTGGTATGTTAGTAGACACACTATCAGGGGTAGAAATGGTTTCCTTAACTGATCTAGCTGCTGGATACAACCAAATCCTGGTACATCCTCTTGATAAAGAGAAAACTGCTTTCATCACAGAATGGGGCACTTATTATTATAGAGTAATGTCGTTTGAACTAAAGAATGATAAAGCCACCTATCATAGGATGGCAAACACAATTTTCCATGATAAGATGCACCAGAACATGGAAAAATATGTCGATGACATGGATTTCAAAGGTGCCACTATCGAACAACACCTTCAGGTACTAGAAAGTTTTTTCCTTAGAGTTTGCCAGTACAATCTCAAACTTAACCCTACCAAGTGTAGATTTAGAGCCTCATCTTGGCCATATGGTCAGTAAAAAGGGAATCCAAATTGACTTAGATAAATCCAAAGCCATCCTTAAGATGCCACTTACTAAGATAGAAAAGAAGATAAGGGGGTTCCTCGGTCGCCTCCAATACATCAATTGCTTCATTCATCACCTAGTTGATACATGTGGTCCTATATTCAACTTATTAAAGAAGAATTCCTATAAAAAGTGGAACAAGGAATGTCAAGAAGCTTTTGAATTGACCAAGCAATATCTACTGAATCCAACGGTCCTATAACCTCCTAGACTTGGCAAACTATTACTACTTTATCTCACAGTTACTAATGTAGCCATGAGGGCAATGCTAGCACAGATGCCCCAGATTCCCACAAAGCACGATAATTATCTACGAAAGAGAATTCTTATATACAATCTCAAGTTAAGTTACATTGAGAAGTTTTTCCTAGTTCTGGTATGGGTATGTCACAAGCTGTGACATTAAATTCGTTCATACACCACGTATGTACTGGCTAATAGAAGTCCTCTCAATTTTCTCATGGAAAGACCTATCCTCAATAGTAAAATGGCTATATGGATGGCAATCTTAGCAGCCTATGATCTCAAATATGTACAAAGAAAATCCATTAAAGGCAATGTCATTGCTGATTAGCTGGCCATTGCCCTAACAGATGATCATTGGTTACAGTTTGAATTCCCTGGTGAAGATATTCTATTCATTTAAAAAGAAACATGGAAGCTTTTATTTGATGGTGCAGCCAACAACAAAGGATATGGCACTAGAATGTGTTCCTTACACCTGTCAGTAAAAGTCTACCTCTAACAATCAAATTTGATTTTGAGGTAACAAATAACAAAGGTGAGTATGAAGTCTTTATCTTTGGGTTAGAAGTAGCCATCTAGATTGGTATTAAGAGCTTATAGGTATATAGGGATTCCAACTTAATAGTCTCTCAAGCACTGGAAAGATGAAAAATTAGAGAAGAACATTTATTACCTTACCATAATGAAAAATTAGCGAAGAACTTTGATACCTTATCTTATCATTACTTGCTAAGAACATATAATTGGTTTACTAATGCATTGGAATCCCTCGCATCAATGATATAAATATGCGATGGATTCTTCATTTGTCCTATTTATGTAAGTATTAAACACTAATCCATCTGTCAATCCCATTGTATGAACATCTAAGGAGTTGAAAAGAAGCCTTAGTACTGGGACATTCATAGCTATCTCACAAAGGGTCTCTACCATGAAGAAGCTCTAAGTAAAAAAAGAGAACCTTGAGACAATTGGCCAATAAACATATCAAGAGGGTAGATACCCTATATAAGAAAATTTGGAATGGTATCCATTGTAGAAGTGTTTATAAAGAGGAGACTTAAAAGATTATAGAACATATCCATGGAAGAGAAGAAGGCACCTACATGAATGAATGGATGTTATCACATAAAATCATGAACCAAGGGTATTATTGGCTCACAATGAAAAGAGACTGTGCATAATTTTTCCAGAAATGTCACAAATGTCAGATCCATGCCAAGTTTCAAAAGCTTCCACTAGTACCTTTCAATCCTATCACTACACCTTAGCCCTTCACTGTAAAAGGTATTAACATCAATTCCAAAATCATGATGAAATTCTTTGCTGGTAATGAGTACATTCTCGTGGCAATCAACTATTTCACCAAGTGGGTAGAAGCTACACCTTACCAACTCCTCGACTCTAAATGAGTCCCTCAGTTCATCAAAATAATTATCATTGCAAGATATGGTGGATCATTTGAGATTATATCTGATAATGGCTCCCACTAAGAAAGAGGTAGTTGCCCTTTTACAAAAGAAAAATATTCAACCCCACAAGTCTTCTCCTTATAAACCTCAAACTAATGGAGTAGTTAAAGCTGCTAACAAGGCTCTTAAGAAAATCCTCCAAATGATGATCGATAATTAAAAAGCTTAGCATCTTCACTTCCCAAATGCCCTCCTTTGGTATAGAATCTCATACAAATCAGCTACCAAAGCCACGCCCACTTATTAGTATATAGAATGGAGGCAGTCTTATTATAATCAACATAACTTGATCGATGAGAAAAGGTTAGAAGCCCTTCAGTAGGCTTAGAACTATCAGTTGAGACTAGAAATACATTTTAACAAGAGAGTCAGGGATCAAAAGCTCTAAGAAGATGACCTTGTCTTAAGGGAAATCAGATAACCCACCTAAGACCCTAAGGAAAAATTTAGACCTCCTTAGAGTGGACCATTAATCATTAAGAAGATCATGTGAGGTGGAGGTGTCATCTTGATGGTCATCGATGGGAATGAATTTAGTAACCAAAGTAATCTCGACTAACTCAAGAAGTACAATCTTTAGTGTTCTTGTTGCAAGAGCATGCATCTAGCATCACATTACTGCAAAAAGAACTACGTAGACCT
>CAOJBK012993472.1:0-11059 GCA_948294925.1 Codiaeum variegatum
AAAAAAAAAAAAAAGCAAATCCATTTAGCCTAAGACTAATCATGTTTTTTTTTTAACACTTTATCTTGTTATGACATATGAAAAACCTCATAATTTCAATTAAGACTATTTCAATATTAGAACCTAAATTGCCCCACAATATTATGAATGAATGAATAATGTTTCAAAATATAAGGACAAAAATGTAGGAAAAAAAAAAGAGTCCCACACACAAAGGCAAAACCTATATATAAAAAATTTCTCATATTCTTTTTATTCATTCATGGACGCCCATATTATGCCGTGAATTATACAGTAGAAAGTAAAACATCTTTTTACATTTGCTATAAAAAATAAATTTCACATAATAAAAATAAAAATATTTGAATTTAGGACTTCTCATTTAAAAAATAACTCAAAACATATAAAATATAAAATTTTAATTTATTATTTTAAGTAATTTTTTAAAAATATTTAAATCATAATGATTAAACATATATATATTTTTAAAATAAATTATTAAATAGATTTAAAATGATTAAATATTAAAAATTTTAATTATAAATGTTAAATAATATTAAGTTGGATAAATAATTATTCAATCTCTAAAATTTGATTAAATTAACTATTTTGTCCTCACATTTTGAAAAATTATATGAAGGTCCTTAAAATTTGGTCAAATTAACTATTTAATCATTTTATCTCTCATTTTAAGTTTTTTTTTTGTACCTTGATTGTTTTTTCAATAGCATTCAAGAAGAGAATAGTACAACCATATAATAATCTTTAAAAATGGAGATTGGTAAGACGTCGAATATAGACCTAGAAAATTCTTCAAAAAATTTTATTTGACATTCATTTGATGTTTTACTAATTTCTGTTTTTAACAATTATTATATGATTGTAACTCTCTCTTCATGTAGGTTATTTCAAAAGCGTTCAAGTTATAAAAAATTTTAAAAATAAAAAATTGAGAAACTAAATAGTTAATTTGACTAAGTCTTAGGTACATTTTACATCGTTTTTTCAAATGTAAGGATGAAATAATTAATTTGATTAAACTTTAGAAATTAAAAAATAAATTTTCCTATTAAGTTTGATTATCATATATGAAATGTAACAAAATATAAAGAAGATTATTATTTTTTTCATTTTTATATGGAACATATATATACTTGCTTTGAAGTTATAATATGTGAAAAAAAAAATCTTCAAACATGATTGCCGACAATCAAGATATGTCATGCGGATTTTAAGGGGGAAGAAACAAAGATATAAGGGTACTTCTTGCCCTTAATTTATCTATCTTTTCTTCCTTTTTTATCATTTTCTTTATGTAATCTTATAGGACACTGTTTTTGATTCTTTATAAAGTACTCTTTTTTATTTTTCTTTTTTCTTTTCAAACCATATATGCATTAATTTCCAACATAATATAACCTTTACTCTTTCCAATCTTTCATACATTAATCATTCACTTCAAAAAGCCATTCTTTTACCCTCTAAATTATCTAGGATATTCATTCATGTACAAAGTTTGAGTAAATTACATTGGTGGTTACCAATTTTGTACTTTTAGATTTATTAAAAAGTAGGTCTTGCTCATGTTCACCTATAATAATATATACTGTAGTTTTTTTTAAATCATAACTAGGTAGTTTAGAGATTAATTTAAAATTGAATATTGAATAATATAGGGATGAATTTTAAATATTTATTTTATAGTTGATGAATAAAATAAAATTGAAATGGTATATGATAATTGAAGTGCGATGAATATGTATAATTAATAAATGTAGAATATAGTTTGAAATAATATTCAATGTTGATAAAAAATTATTCAGCATACAGTACAAAAAAATTCCATGAACTAGAATATAGGGGATGCATATTTATGGATAGTAATTTAACATTGATAATAGTTTTAAAGTTAAATTGTGAAAAAATAACTAATTTATTATCAGAAGGTTATCATATAAGTAATTTTAAAACAAAAAAAAAAGTTAAATTAAGTAATTTTAGACTATAATATTGTGGCTAAAGTTAATTTATATTGTAATATATTGAGAATTTTAATGTAAATTTAGAAAGAAAAACACACAAAATTTTGATATGAGTCAAGCCTATAGTATATAAAAAAAAGGAAACATTCACCGAAAAAACATATTTCCATCAACACATGGCAACAAAGGTAATAAGATTAGTACATTATCATGAATGGTTTAAAAGAGCCTAATGGAACATAGAGAATGTGTATTGACTTCACAGATCTAAACAATACATGTCCCAAGGAAAATTATCCTTTGCCCAACATAAATCAATCGGTTGCATATATAAAGAGTCACAAATTATATTCTTTCTTGGATGTCAAGTCGGGATACCATCATACAAAGGGCTAATGAGGAGAAGACAACCTTTATTATAGACTAAGGAACCTTTTGTTACATAATAATGTCTTTTAGGCTGAAGAACACTAGAACTACATATCAAAGATTAGTCAACAAAATCTTCAAAGATAAGACCATGAAAATGTGAAAGCATATGTTGATAATATGATATAAAAGGTGAAAAGGAAGAAGATCTTCTAGGTGACTTCTTGCAAATATAGAAGTTCTTTTTACAGATCATAATTGTTGGTTCCCCAAGAAAGGACGTATATATGACGTCTTTTCTTATATGATCTACTTGATTCATCTTCCTTCAAAATTGATCTAAATACTCCTCCAAACTTTCTCCATCTTTTCAAATAATAGATAAAAGATTTGCTAACATCTTTATGGGGGCATATATACAATGAATGAAGCCTAAAATAGGATCACCGGTTGTGGGAACCATCTTATTGCCACTGAAGAAAGGGTTTGGTACCAGTCTTGAGTAATTCACTTAAGGGTAGATGGGAATAGCTTACAAAGGAAAAAATCTTCATTAGTTTAGGCATTAAGTCTTCTCTCTACTTTTTGCTTGAGTTTGGAAAATCTTTCCTTTTCAGATTTATCGACTATTGATGGAAGGTCAAAATATTTATCTTGGACTTCAATATTTAGAATGTTCATCCATCAGACAGTGATTTATCTTTGATGCTCATAAGTGTATTTGCTAAAAAAGATAGTTGATTTATCAAGATTTATAAGTAGGCCAATTGCTTTAGTACACATATCCAATATCCTCTTGACAATTGAATTATTTTTGTTGGCCCTACAAAAAAATGAAAGAATCATCAACAAATAATAAATGACTTACACTTAGGCTCCTTCTAGCTATGTGAACCCCTTGTATCTCATCACATCTTTTAGCCCGTATAATCAAATAAGAAATGCCCTCAACAAATAAAAAGGAAAGGATATAGAGAAAGAGGGTATTCACATTATATGCCTATACTTAGATTAATATAGCTATGGGCATTGCCATTAATGTTGACTGCATATGAGACTGTAGATACACATTACATCATCCATCTAATCTATGTTCATTGAATAATAGCTTTTATAAAGCCCCACTCAAGTTTATCTATCATAAGCTTTTTATAGGTGCAATTTAATTGTTGCATCCTCCCGCGAGCCCTTTTTTGGATTTCAATGAGTGCATGATTTCATGAGTGATCAGGATGTTGTTTGAAATTTATCTTTCTTTGATGAATACACAGTGATGCTCACTAATTAATTAGGGTGTGATTTTTTATAGTATGTTGATCATGATTTTGGAAATAATTTTGTAGAACATAAGTGTACACTAATTAGACACATTTGATGCATGGATTCTACTTGTTAAACTTAAGGAATTAAAGTTGTAGTTGTGTGATTCACACTTATAATCATTCTCCCTTTTCTAAAAAAAAAACTTTGACAGCTACAAAAACATCAAATTAAATTAGTTCCCAATAATTTTGAATAAAATTTAGTGGATCTTTATATAGATGAATATTAAAAATTGCATTTCTAATTTCAGAATTACAAATAAGTTTGGTAAGATGATAGTTCATGGAATAACTAATATAAGGAATCCAATTATAAGTAACAGATTCCATGTTACTAGGATTTGTTGAAATGAGCAATCCTCAAAATAATAGATACATGTATTGTGAAGCTATTGTTGGTCTCTATTGATTCTGCCCTTCTTTTCCCTCCATTTCCCAGATAATGTCTATTTGTGTCTTGACCTGGTTTATCCATTGAAGAATGCTATATTCTTGCCCCCTAATTACATCTAAGAGACTCTAGATTCTGAGCCTAAGAGATCTCTTCCTTTTTCTTTTCCTCCTTTAGCTTGATTTCCAAGTGTTTGATATCTTCAAATATTGGATCTACATGATTCTTCAAGGTTCTGATTTTGGCTTTCAAATAAAAAATCTTCTTTCTAGAATTTTGATTTTTTTTTGTGATTCCATTTGAAAAGCATGTGGTGCCAATTTTTGAGTTTGTAGTTGAGTCAGTACATAGGCAAACCCCCGACTATAAAGCTTTATTCATATTTGATTATCTCCCCTGCCTCTTTATCCTTATCCCATCAACCATCAAAGGAAGATCTTTTCTTAGGCTTTGTAAAAGTCCAAAAAGTACGAAGTAGTAATAGAGCATGATCCAATCCCAAGTCATTTTATGCCCGACTCTTGCTATGTTAAAAGAATAAAAGCAAGAAAGTGGTCGAAGAGTTCTCTAATGTTTAATTGCTCACCATGAAATCCAAGGTTAATTAAACCAAACTTCTACACAAAATCTTTAAAATCCTACTTTTATTATTATTCATTACTAAATTTCCACCTAACTTGTCCTTAAGGCTTAAGGTAGCATTAAATCCCCTCAAAATAGCATATTGGCCAGACTACAAAAGTAAAGATTTTCTAGAAATTCCAATTAAGTAGCAAATATGGATTCATCACAGCTGAGATAAACACCAATAAAATCGTAAGTCAATCCTACTTCATTATCTTTAATTAAGGTATGAATGAAACATGATTCTACTCTTAGAATGTTGATTGTCATATTCTCTCTCCAAGATAAAATAAGACTAGCACTAACACCAATAGGATCAATGCCAAATATTTTAGACCATCCACATTTGTGAAATTTAGCTTGCACTTTACACAAGGTATTTTTAGTATCAATTTTGAGAGGTTTAGGTGGCATGTTTTGATCTTGGATAATAGAAGGGTGTTAAGAGATGATTTTTGCCTTAACAGTGTTTCTCACAATATGGATGAGACCATCAATTGGTAAGGTCCAACACTTGATTTTTATATAAATCTTCCATTTGATTTTGTGGTTGTATAATAGTTTGGATTTATTGTAGGTTAACATTGAATAGGTTTAAGGTATCTTCTTCCAAGCTCGTTAAAAGGCCCTATGAAAAATTGAAATGGTTGATAGACGCATAAAGGTTTGGGATTATCTTGGTCATGTGTGCTTGGGTTCTTTGGTATTAGAATCTATTATATGTGATTTTTGGTGATATGATTTATAATTATGACATTGGATTTTAACTGAACTTAAACTTGAAAAATATTTGGCCTAAACAAAATGCTTTGCCTTTACCTTTACACATTCTGGATTCTTCACTCTGTGCCTCGTCATCCCCAAATTTCTCCCCTTTTGATGCCATGACTAGTATGAGACTACCATTCATTTTTATTTTAGTGTTCGTACCTTCATTTTTTCTTTGTACTATAACTTTTCCCCTTTATCCTTAAGATAAGAAATAATTCCCATGCCTTGGGAGGGATGAAGCCAGTACTAGGCTCAGATAGACTCAAATATAGTTAAGTTCAAAAATTTTAAAATAATACATTTAATATTTAATAAATTTATTTTTAGTCTAGTTGAATTTAAATTTAAAACTCATTTTTATAGCCATTAACCTATCTAAAGGAGCAATTTTGACTCTGTCCCGATCTATATGCTTTTTTGTTTTACTAAAGCTATTCATTCCTCAGTTTCTGCAAGATCATTCATCAACACCTTCTTGATTTCTATGCTCCATTTTCTCCCAGTGATCAAAGAGTGAAAGTTGTCAGCTGAGATTCTGAATCTTTTATGATATCTCCTCTCTTTTGTCTTTCTTCTGATCCTAATTTGTTTGCCTTATTCTGATTAGAGTAGTGTAGAGGTAAGGTCCATATGGAAATTTGTTCATTATAATTCTCCCTTTTCTTATCCTCATACTTCTTTAGACATATTCTTGCTTGGTGTCCCAAAACTCCACAACAGTAATATAAGTAAGGTAATTTTTCATATTTGAGGGAAATGATAGATGTGTTACCTAATTTGTTTCTATGTTTAATCCCTGTAGGAATGGGCTTCTTTACAAACATCTCGACCCTCATCCTAAGGAAACTCCTTCAGTACACTGTGTCACTTTTAGGTAGCTCAATCTTTAGTAAATTCGCAAACAATGTCCCAATTTTTAGCACATTTTCTCTTTGCATTTGGTTTGAGGGAAGTCCATGGATTTTAACCCAGAATGGAGTGGTACTGGAATTGATATCTTTGATGGTTTTATGTGATGGCTACTCTTGAAGTACTAGTTGTTGGTTGTGCAATGCCCATGGCCTGTTTTGCTATCAAAGTGGAAGGAAAATGTGTTTTCTTCTTGTACTACTGAAATGGTGCTTCTAGTTCTCTAAACGCTCTTAACAATTTCCATGATTATTTTCTCACTAAACTTTCTATACGAAAAAACTTTCCCCGCTAATACTCTCTTTGTTGGAATGTTCTCCTCTATTTATGTTAGTATTATTTCTGGAATGTTGAAATGTGAGGTTTAGTCATGGTTTGTGATCATGTTTGATTCAACAAACTGGAATGGAATGAAAATCCATATTAGGGAGGTATAGATTTGAAATCTTGGAGGTAGGAATAAGGTTCTAAGGGGATGAGAAGGAGTTTGATACCTCTGTATCAGATTCCAATATAAAAAATCCAACCAAACACTGGAATAGAATAAATTTTATACCATCCTATTCCAAATAGCTCAATCAAATGCCTTTAATTGATGAGAATAGAAGTGAAGGAAAAGATAAAAGTTTAGGAATGGTATAAACCAGTAACAATGGCAAGAATATACTAATTGAAAAAGGAAAAGAAAAACCAATATGGCTTTAGATCAAGCTTCTGTCTAAGTTAGGGAGAGCTCCTATTAAACCATTTATTAAAATTGTTAGATAATTATAGGATTAACATGGAAATTATAGTGCATAAAAGACACATATTTAGATCACAGATGTAATAGGAACTTAGCAAAGTGGCTCTTTTATTTTTCTTTGAGGAGGAAAAAAAACTATTTGCATAGTATCGATTCTGTAATGTTTTTAACAGATCATGAAAGTATGGAAAAAGTGAATCCATAGAAAAGTTTCTTAAGATATCAAGTTTTAATTAGTTAGTTAGTAGTAGAGCTTAAACAAATAAGAGAAAATTTTATTTGATACTATATTTTCTTATTTTAATTACAAAAATATAATCAATGAATTTTTTTTAGAATTTTATAAAAATAAAATTAACCACATATACCTTACATATAGATATATGTGACATATACTTAAAATATATATGATAGATACATTACAAATATGTATAGTTCAGATATTGTAAACCCATATTTTTACACTATTAAATCTGGCCTATCAATACTAGCCCATGAACTCAAAGCGTGCTCAAATCGGACCACAAACCCCAGAAAACCCAAAAAAAACCGAATCAAACTGAACCGGAAGCTACGAATCGGGCTTATGAGCCAAGGCTATGGCGTGTAAGCCAGAGGCTTGGTGCATGAGCCAAGGTTCAGGTGAATAAAGACCTGGTGCTGGGTCCAATTTTTTAACTTTTCTGGCTCAATTTCTCTATAAATACGACCCATCGGTCACTTTTTTTAGACAAGTTTTTGATCCCAAACGCTGTCAAAACACCTTTTAAAGAAGTTTTTAACATCGAACCTCTACTGAAACACCTTTCACAAACCATTATGACGTCAAATTTTTGTCGAATTACTCTTAAAAATAGCTCTAAATACTGAAACTCTATCCAAATTTTGACTAAAAACACCAGATACTCAAATTTTGATCAGAATTCGCGTTGACATTTTCGAATCAACTCTAGACTAGCTCTCTGACATACTTTTCCAAACACAACGGAGACATCGTTCTGGCCATATCAAACTATCGAAGTACCAACTCCGAAATCCCGAAAGACAAAGGTAATACATTAGAATGGTAAAGTATGCAACTTGGTTCTGAATTAAAGTCCTAAAACCTTACTTAGGCAATTTTCATTATTCAAACTCATTTTTTGTTAATAAAAAAATCTGAATTAATAAACGGCCTATCTAGTTAATTATTTAAAATTAAAATGAATAAGCTTCTGAACACACAACCACAAACCCACAGTTTTCTAAGAAAAAAATTCTAACTCTTCGCAAGAAGGGAGAACGACGTGGTGTTTGATTCTCATTTAAAGGGTCACGCTGGCAATCCATTCAAAGGCTTCAACTCTAAAATCATTTTCTTATCTTTTTTTTTCATTTTATTATTATGTATTCTTCATGTTATTTCTATTTTCATTAGTTATATTTCCGACATCATTGTTGTTCGGTGTTATTTGTATATTGTTGGGGAATGTGTGCCTCTCTTAGACCTTTTAGGTTGGAGAAATGATACCCTTATCTTCTTTTATTATTTTTGATGTAATTATTGTTTATTTCATTGTTTTCATTTCTAATCCATTTTAGGGATGTGTGTCTTCCTTAGAACCCTTCGGAGCTGGAGAAATGACCCATGTTTACATTTTTATAGTTTTGTATCGCTTTTCCATTATAACTGTCATTCATATCATGATAAACTGCTCATGCATCATGCTGGCACATTTATTCTATTCATGCATCATAAGGGTATATTATGCATACACGAAAACCCTCTTTAACCAAAACCATATAAGTTTTTAAGCCAAAATTGTTTAGAAAATAAATTCAATTTTCTAAAAATAAATGTTTTTATCAATAACAAGTCTCTGGATCCATTTTCTGGTTCTAGCCTCGCATTTTCCTTAAAATTGGACAAAATGTCAAATTTTAAAAAATGGAGTTAATTTTAGTTTCTTAATTTTTTTTAAAAGGTAGGAGGGTGGACTAATGTCCAAATCAAATTTACCTCTTACCTTCCCCGAGAATCGAATATGAAATGTGCACCTGTAAACATTAGTTACTTACTACCAGGCCACGCTCCTCGGATGCAATTTTGGTTTCTTAATTACCATGAGAATGACCATATTTTCTAAAAATTAAGTGGCGACTTACACATTCATACGTATACCCAACGTGTCCATGAGGGATTTACCTAAAGTGAGACTTGCCGAAATCATGATGTCATTCGCAATCCGGCCTCACAGAATATATGCGTTATTTTTATAAAAAAAATTTAGAAAGTAATATATGTGTAAATTTTTTTTGATATAGTAGTATTTTTATAGTTAATTTTATTTTTTTAATATTTTTGTAAAATAAAAAATTAATAGTAGTAGTATTCTTTCACATAACCACCATAATAATTTATGCTTCATGAAATTTTCAATTCATACAAATAGATTTTGTACAACAGCTAATAATTAATCAAATGGTTTAGTGCTCAACTCATTGTCACATAAAATGAAATTTAATCCTTTTAAAATAAATTACTAAATCCAATAGTATAATCACTATTGTTTCAAAAAAGCCAAAAGTATAATCTATATATGCAATTATGCCTATCTAAATTAGGTTTTTTCAACAATAAAAGTGTCCATCTTTGTTGATAATTATTGCATAAACCAACAAAAAAGAAAAAGAAGGTTTCTAAATTATAAAATTTATATCTCATCTTTTTTATGTTTGTTTTTTATAAGCAATATGTTATCTCATAGCTTTACTTTGATCTTTCAATAAAAGGTCATCATGGGTTAGTGCATGTGTGCAACTTTTGGAACAGTTACTAATTAATTAGCAATTACCTTTAAAACTTTTCCCCCCATTTTCAAGTAGCAAAAACATGTCGCTATTGGAAATAATCCATTTCAACAGAACGTTTATATATTGTTTATAAAAATTTTAAAAATAAAGTCACTCCATAGGTAATAAATGTTCTATAACTTTATATGCTAGCTATATTTTTTATGTTTTTTTTGACAATAAAGTTTTTTCTTTATTAATTAGAAATCAAATCAAGCAATAAAAAGTTTTCAAGAAACAATGGAACTGAAAAGGAAACATAAAGACGAGCATCAACAACATTAATGCTTGTTAATACATAAGCAGTATTGTTAGCTTGACTCTTTACATAACTTAGTGAATAATCCCTTTGTTAAAACAAATACCTACAATATAATAAGATAGCACTAAGTTCATTATTAAAGGAAATACTAGAATGAAAACCATTGATAACTACTTTACAATCATTTTCAAAATCTACTGCAGGAAGACCAAGAGCATTAACCCATTGAATTGCATCTCTCAAATTCAGTGCTTCACCAAGAGGAACATCAGATTGGAAGTCGAGTTTTTAAGACCTGCATGCTATAAAGCTACCGTTTGATCTTCTAATAACCATTCACGCTTGAACACTTTTGCTTTTAAAAAATTATTAAATACAACTACAATGTGTTTTTTTTATGGAGAGATTTATCCATAATAATGGAAGTGTAAGCTATACAATAAGGGACAGTCTTCCTCTTTATATGTAGATGGAGAGATTTGAACTTATAACCTCCCCCTCCTTACACTTTTGCAAGTGGTGAAAAAATCAATAAGACCACAACTGATTGGCAATATATATATATATATATTATTGAATGGCCAAAAAATAAATGATAAATTATTATTGAATCTCTAAGATTTGATCAAATTAATTAACTCGTTATCGTATTTTGGGAAACAATATGGAAGGTGTCCAAAGTTTGATCAAATTAACTTTTTAGTCCTATATCCCTTATTTTTAAATTTTATGTAAGTTGATCATTTTTTCAATAATGTATTAGAAGATAGGAGTCTAACTATATAATACTTATTTCAAAATAGAGGTTAGTAAGAAACCAAATACATGTTCGAAAATTTTTTCGACAAAATT
>CAOJBK012994578.1:0-10006 GCA_948294925.1 Codiaeum variegatum
TCACTGCTTCTCAAATTTTGCCTCTTACCTTTTTTAAATAGAGAATGGCATAGGGGCTTCGGAATTTAGCACACCCCATACCCCTGAGGTTTTACCTCATGCCATTTTCTATCTAAACATGATCTCGACCAAAAATTCTCAAATTTTGTGTATGCTTTGCCACAACTTGTTACCTTTTTAAGCATCCTTAATCCTTGCAAAATCACAAATAAAAGAATACATACCCATGCATTATCTCTTTAATAATGGTTACTAAGAACTAAAAACTAAACAAAAAGAAAAATTAAAAATTTATCTAAAACACTAGGTTGTCTACCACTTAGTGCTTTTTTAACGTCATCTAAGTTGGACATTGCAGAAGAATTCAAAGATCTTGAAGCTCAATACTTTTAACTTCCTTGATTTCTTCCAAACTACCAAAATATTGCTTAACTCGATGACCATTAATAGTAAATGTTTCATTAGTTTTTTAGTTAAGAAATTTGATCGCTCCCAATGGATACATATGAATTACCTTACAAGGACCACTCCAACGTGATTTTAGTTTTCCGGGAAAAAGTTTGACGTGGAAGTTAAAGAGTAAGACTTTTATACCTAGTTCAAAGTTCTTACGAAGAAGCTTTCGATCATGAAGCACCTTAGTCTTTTCTTTGTAGATCCTTACACTATCACATGCCTCATTCTGAAACTCATCAAATTTCGATAGTTGCAACTATTTCCTTTGGCTTTGTCCATATCGAAGTTTAAGGCTTTAATTGCCTAATAAGCTTTATGTTCATGTTCTACTGGTAAATGGCATGCTTTTCCAAATACAAGCCAAAAAGGACTTATACCAATTAGAGTTTTAAATGCAGTCCTATAAGCCCATAGAGCTTTATTCACTCGATTAGACCAATCTTTTCTTGACGAGTTAACTGTTTTCTCAAGGATTCCTTTCAATTGTTTGTTCAAGGTCTCAACTTGTACTGAAATCTGAGGATGATATGGAATTGCCACCTTATGCTTGACACCATGTTTGTTCATTAATTTTTCAAATATTTTGTTGTAAAAGTGACTTCCTACACCACTAACAATCACTCTTGGTGTTCCATTCCTGCTAAAAATAAAATTTTTGACAAAACCAACCACAACATTAGCATCGTTAGTCCGGGTAGAAATTGCTTCCACCCACTTCAAAAAATAATCAACACATACAAGAATATATTGAAGTCCAAAAGAATTAGGAAATGTTCCCATAAAATCGATACTCCATATATAAAAAATTTCAATCACAATAAAATTAGTTAGGGGCATCTCATTCTGCCTTCCTATGTTACTTACTCTTTGGCATCTATTGCAATGTTTACAATAAATATGAGCATCTCTAAACAAAGTAGGTTAATAAAAACAACTTTAGAGGACTTTCTCAACCATTTTTCTACCTCCAAAGTGTCCACCACAATGCATATCATGACAAAATTTAAAAACACTAACCTGCTCCTCTTCCGGAATACAACATTGGATAATTTTATCTTTGCAAATTCTAAACAAATAAGGCTCATCCCAAACATAGTATTTGCAAATATGAAATAGTCATTTCTTTACTGGAAATGACATATCCTTTCTAACCTCACCACATGCAAGATAATTAGCTATGTCAGCAAACTATGGGGTTTGTGGCACATTAAATAATTGCTCATCAAGAAATGCTCCTAAGTCTTTAGTAGTGTCACTAGATTCATCATAAGATGAGAAGGATAACCTAGATAAGTGATCAACAACTACATTTTCACTATCATTCTTATCATGTATTTCACAATCAAATTCTTGAATTAGTAACACCAACCTTATCAAATGGGTTTTAACATACTGTTTTGTTAGTAGATATTTTAGAGCTGAATGATCAGTATAAATTATGACTTTTAAAACAACTAAGTATGCCATAAACCTATCTAATACAAAAATAACAACAAACATCTCTTTTTCAGTTATGCCATAATTTAATTGAGGATTGGAAAGGGTTAAACTTGTATAATATATGACTCTCAAATTTTTATCAACCTTTTGTCCTAAAACAAACCTTAATGCATAGTTAGATGCATCACACATCACCTCGAAAGGTAAAGACCAATCTAGGGAAACAATAATAGGAGTAGAAGTTAGTTTCTCTTTTAAGGTAAGGAAAGATGTCGTGCATTTATCATCAATTTCAAAAGGAATGTCTTTTCCTAATAATCTACTCAAAGGTTGACTTATTTTAGAAAAATCCTTTATGAATCTTTTATAAAAATGGGCATGGCCTAAAAAACTTCTTACCCCTTTTACAGATGTAGGAGGGGGTAAATTAGAAATCAAATCAATTTTAGCCTTGTCAACTTCCAAACCTTTACTAGAGACAATGTGGCCTAAAACAATGCCATAATCAACTATAAAGTGACTTTTCTCCTAACTCAATTTGAGATTACATTAAATACATCTTTCTAAAATAGAAACTAATTTATTCAAGAAATCATAAAAAGAGTTACCAAAAATAGAAAAGTCATCCATAACTACCTCAATGTAGTCATTAATCACGTCAAAAAAGACTGACATCATACATCTTTGAAAAGTCACGGGTGCATTGTAAAGGCCAAAGGGCATACGCTAAAAAACAAACTTGCTAAAGGGACACGTAAAGGTCATCTTGGCCTGATCTTCTGGTGTAATAGCAACTTGATAATAACCTGAAATTCCATCAAGAAAACAATAGTATCTAACATTTAGTTGATGAACGGTAAAGGAAAGTGACCTTTTTTTTTATTGCATTATTCAATTTTTAGTAATCAATACACATACGCCACCCCATCACCATTTTAGGGAGTACTAACTCATTCTTTTCATTCTTCACAATGGCGATCCCCATTTTTTTGGTAACCACATGAACCAGACTTACCCACTCACTATTACCAATGGGGTAGATTACCCCTTCTCTTAACAGCATAAGGACTTCTTGCTTAACAACCTCATCATAGTTGGGTTCAAACAACATTGCATATCCCTTTTAGGCTTGGCCCTTTCCTCTAAAATTATTCTATGCATGCATGTGGAAGGACTAATGCTTTTTATGTCACTCGAACCCTAACCTATGGCCTATTTTAGTCTCTTAAGTTCAAACGCTACTCTCTTTCCCTCTTCCTCACTCAATTTTGATGAAATAATGATAGGAAAAGTTTTGCCCTCACTTAGAAAAACATACTTTAGATGTGTGGGGAGCTCTTTAAGCTTTAAATTTAAAGAGTCCTTCTCATCCTCTTGGTTCAATTCAACATCCAAAGTTTCTATCATGCCATTATCAACAATTTTAGCTTTATTCAAGTTATCAAGATAACTTATAATTTTAGAAATTATGGGCTCCATTCCTTCATCAATTGTAAGTATGGATTCAACCTCATCATTAAAAGCATGTTTCTCAATAATATCATTCACAACATTATCAACACAATCTACAAAGCAACATTCATCAATGGGTGAATTTTTCATGTGTGTGAAATTGTTAAATATGGAAAACACAACAACGCAACCCAAAATAGACATAGTTAATTTTCCATGTTTAACATCAATGATAGTGTCAGTGGTTGCCATAAAAGGTCTACCCAATAAGATATGCAATTCCGACCTATTATTCAACCCATCACCCATTTTAAGCACAACAAAATCAATAGACACAATTTTAACTTGAACTAGCACATCTTTAATAATTCTCTTAGGGAATCTTGATGTTCTATCGGCTAATTTCAAGCATATTTTTATGGGTTTTAACTCACCCAAATTCATTTGGAGAAACAAAGCATAAGGTATTAAATTTATGCTAGCACTTATATCAAACATACCTCTTACCTTTTCTCTATTACCCATTTAAATATCAATCATAAAACTTCCAAGATCTTTGGCTTTCTGAGGTAATTTATGTTACAAAACAGCACTTTTTACATTCGAAACAATTACCTTTTCCTCTAATTCCAACTTACATTTTTTAGAGTTAAGTTCTTTGAAAAATTTTGCATAAGCTGGAATTTTCCAAACAACATCGAGTAAGGGAAGATTTATACCTACCTTTGATAGCATCTTCAAAAGATCCTCAAATTGTTTGTCATCCTTTCCTCCTTTGAGCCTTTAAAGAAATGGAGTAAGTGGTCAGTAAGGATCAGTCACCTTATGAAGTTGTGGAGGAGGTGGGTTCTTCTTTACTTCTTATTTCTACTTGAGCACCTCAATATGGTCTTGATCAAGCTCCTCCTCTCCAACCTTATTGTCAACAACCTTACCACTTCTAAGGATCGTGACGGCCTTAGCTTGTTTCGGTTGACTTGGAAACTTCCCTTGTTGCTTATTATGCATTTGTGTAGCAATTTGACCCACTTAGGTCTCAATTTTCCTTATTGAAGCCTCCATAAATCAAACCTTCGATTATTTTCCTTTTGGTTTTGAATACTTTAATAAATTTATTCAAGATTTCCTCCAAACTTAATTTCTAGGTTGTTGAGATCCAGAATTTTCTCCTTGATCAGGCCTTCTTTGCTTGACTTGAGGCACTTGAGCATTATTATTTCTCCACCCAAAGTTAGGGTAATTTCTCCAACCAGGATTATATGTATTAGAATAATGCTTATTTTGAGTCCTTGGCTGAAACCCATTAAGCACTTGAGCTTCCTCAAGCTCAATAGGAATAGAATTAAAACCAGAAGGATAAACACTAGCCCCATGTCCTTGTAATCCACAAACCTCACAAACTTCTTGAACATGAACCCGTGTTTTACCTTGCCTTTTCAGCATCTCAAATTCACGAGTGAGCTCGGCTATTTATGTTACCATTTCCTTACTATGTGAAACTTCATATGCAATAGCTTGCTTTCCCCTCACACTTTTTGTTGGGAATTGGTTCCAAGTGTTTCAAATAATCTATATGCCTCATCAAGGGTAACCCCACTCATAGAACCTCCAGTTGAGTTATTAATTATCCCTTGGTTGTGATAGGTAAGGCCATCATAGAAAAACTGATTTAATACTTGTAAAGGACACTGATGGTGTGGGCATTGAACTTGCAGCATCTTAAAATGTTCCCGTGCCTCACGGATGGGCTCTCTCTCCATCCGAGTAAAAGTAGTGATATTTGTATACAAAGCAGTTGTCTTTTGGTGGGAGTAAAATTTTTGCATAAATTTAGTGTAAATCTCTTCTTATATAGTCAAAGAATCAGAAGGCAAAGTCATTAACCAAGTTTTAGGAACATCTTTCAAAGTGTAAGGTAAACACCTCATTCTTAATTGATCCTCGTTTAGACCTTGGAAAGGAATATTCTGAATTATCGAATAGAAATCCCTTATTAAATTAAGAGGGTTCTCATTGGCCATCCCATGAAACAATGGCAACATATTATAGTGAATAAATTTCAGCTCATAATTCCTTATTGCCATATCCTGTCGGATACAAGAACTAGTTGTACCAATTATCGGCTTGGCAAACTCTTTCATAAGTTTGCTCTCCTCAGCCATGATTCTAGATGGATCAACTCGGTTCCCATTTCCTTTGTTTTGTGGATCTACAATCTCAACCTCCCTATTCTCTATAAGTGGATTCTGAATTGCTGGTGGATTCTCCTTGTTGTCTTGTCCTCTAATCTCAACTCTGATCATGTGCACGTTATCAACAAAAGGAATAAGTTCTCCTATAAGAGATCTTCTCTCGAGCATTAAATTCAAAAAATAAAATAAAACAAAAGATGTAAAATAAAAAGTAAAGAAAGAAACAAAGTAATAATGCCTAGCAAAGTTTAGTTTTGTAAGAATCCCCAGCAATGGCACCAAAAACTTGTTCATCTCAAAATCTACTAACAAATAGTGATCAAAAGTATAAGGGCTATCGCAGCACTGGATGAGAACCCAAGGCCATACTACCAATTATCTTTAAAGTTTACTAAACTTTATTAATTTATTTCTTAAGTGTAAGTAAAAGTAAAAGGAAGATTTTTTTTTTAATTTTAATTTAAAAAGTAAACAAATAATTAAATTAAAAGCAAGCAAACAAACAATGAGTATGAGTATGCAATGATATGAACAATGTATAGAGAAATTGACAATTCATAGTCTATCCTTTATGATATTAAATTGTTAATTTTAATAATTAAGTTTAACTATCCAATGTTCAATACAATCATTCTCCTAGAGCTTACCTTAGTTTAACTAACACATTCATAGATGTAATCTAGAGAAAACATGCATCAATCAATGAATTTAAGACTAAAACTTATGAACCCAATTCATTTTAAAATCCTAATTGAATAGTTTCAGGTTTAGATTTCCACTCTTGCTCCATCATCTAAACCCTAATTAAACTAATTGATGATCAAACAATTTGTTTATAATCGTTAATTCAATTCAATTGAGTAAAAGTTAAACCTAATAATAAAACTCATAGCAATTAATCATATCAAAACTATTTCATGATTTAATCTCTAAACAAAAATTAATTTAGTTCATGATTGATTTAGAACTCAATAAATTCATAATAATTCTAAGAGAAATCATGCTTAATACCCTTAATGCAAAGAAAACTAGAATTAAAGCAATTAAGTTAAGAATAAACCTCAATCAAAAGTAGAAAAATCCCAATACCCTTGGAGAAATTCAACTTCAAGCTTCAACAAGAACTAAATTGATGAAAAACTAAAGAACAATAATGAAAAATAGAGAAAACAGAGAATTTGGCAGCAAACTATCAAGTAATCCTAAACTAATTCTCTCAAAAATTGTTTAAGATGGCTTGGAAGGATGTGTATGTTTTATATCTTCTTTGGAACCATAAGCATTCCTTATATAGTGAAAAATCTAGGTTTTTTTATGTCTAGTGCTAATAGAAAAATAATTTTTTTACGATGATTTTGAAAACCAAATTTATAATCTTTGAATCCAATTTTGGTTTAAAGGCTAGTTCCTTTCTATTTGGCAAAATAAAAAATCCTTTTTAGAGTTATAATCATAAAGGTTTTCTTAATCATCTTATAAATACTTTTTTCTAAAATGATTAAGTGATGACTCACTCACACATACTTTATACTAACGGATCCATAAGGGGTTCTTACATGTGAGACTTCGAACAAACCAACCACAATTATGTAATTTTCTCAAGAAGGATGGTTTCCTCAAGTGTAAATCCTTGAGGTGTGTGTTGGAATTCAGGAAGGGCCTCACAAAAATACAAAAATAAAATATTAGAAATCAATTCTTTAAGAAAGTTAACTAGGAAGGGTTTTCTCTCTTGTGTGATATGTACTGCCCTTATGGCGAAGCGTGGTTTTCTGCTGCTAAAGCAGCCAAAATCAGTGTCTATAGATGTTTAATTACCTGAATCAATATGTCTAGAACAATTTGCAAAAAATTTGAGTCCACCATCGAATAGGGTTGTGCGAAATTTGCAAGAATCATCACACATGAATGAGGCTAGGTGTGTGAATGTTGTGAATAGGGTGGAGCAAACTAAGGAGGCATCTAGTTGCCATGGATCATGGTCAGATGAGGTTGAAAAGAAGCACATATACCTACTATCAATGAGGTGAGTAGGCACGGTGTGAGTTGCAAGAACCCTTGGGATTTTTTTTATGTTTCAAAATTGAGGAATGCATGGTTTAAGCTTGATTGTGTTTCACTAAATTTCAGAGAAGGGGCAGAGTGTTGGGAAAATTGACTCTGAGGATGTTGATTTTGAAGTGTATTATTGGAGTTCTGATTTACTGTATTATGTGTTGAGGGTTAAATCTCCAGTTGAAGTTTTTGAGGGTTATATTAGGAAAATTGGGAATAGATAAAATTGTTATATTGAAGAGAGGGGGTACAATTTTTCAATTTCACAGAGAAGACAATAAGGACTCAATTTTGCAATATGAAAATTATCATTTTGACAAGAAATCGAAAGTTGTTCGACCATTGGTGGAGAATAATGCAAATTTAAAGCCTGAGATTTACCTTCTTCTAAGATAAGTGTGTTTCAAGGGTCGAGGCTTGAGGTACTAGTTTGCTTCTTCCTCTAGTAAGATTACTAGTTTCCTAGGTAATCCCATTATGAAAAATAAAGCGATGTTGGAGAAAAGTAAGATTAATTTTTCTCATATGTTGATTGATGTGGATATTCAATAGAAATTACCAGAGTTTATTTTATTCCAAAATGAGAAAGGGTAATTTGATTGAACAATCTATAAAGTTATTATGAATACCATTGAAGTATATTTTCTGTAAAAATCTAGGGCATGATGAATCAGAGTGTCACAAAAAGAAGAATCATGTTCTAAAGGGAAACTCACAGGCTAAGGTTATAGTTAATGGTAGGGATGCAATGGAGGAAGATGTTCTAGACATGCCTACTAAAGTGGTTCATTTGAAGGTGCTTGGGAAGGAGGATGAGGATCAATTAGTCGATAATTCTACTAAAGGGAAAGGGATTATTGATGAAGGTAATGATTGGTGCATGCTTGGTAGTAAAAGAATAGCTAATTGTAATAGTAGATTAAAATTTAATAATAGAATTGGGGAAGAGATGCTAATTCCATAAAATAGTTTTAATGTTTTCAATGTGTTTGATCCTTAGATGGGGAAGGTTGATGGGGTTGGTTAATTTAGCTTTTTGGAATGTTAGAGGCCTTATGAAGCAAAAGCTGGTGCTATCTTTTACCAAGAGGATGGATATAAGTTTGTTTTCTTTGTTAGAAAATAGAATACGCATGAATAATATGGATGTTGTGATGAGACAAATTTTTTATAGATGGAATTATGTAAATAATTTAAATTTGGATTTTAGAGGTCGAATCCTTATGATCTGGGAAACACCAGTGTTTCATGTCAATCCTGTTTTGATCACTACTTAACTGATAGATTGTGAAGTTACTCAAAGTTAAAGGCAAAAAACTTTTGTTAATTACAACTAGGGATAGATGTCAGTTGTAAAAGGAGTTACAGAGAGTTTTTAAAACTAGTCTTCCGTTGTTAGTACATGGTTACTGTAACAGTGTGGTGGAGTTTGATGATAGATTGGGTGGGTGCCTTGTGGCACTATCAGAAGTGTGTGATTTTTTTATTGTTGATAGAGTTGAAGTATAAAGGAGAAGGTTCACATAGTGGAATATGCAAGGTGAGGAAAATTTTATTTGGTAAAAATTTGACAAGATTCTAGTAAATGAAGGATGGGATTCTATATTCCTAGAGGCAAATGGGTTACATATGCCTAGAGAGAATTTTGATCACAATGCCCTTCTTATGAAATTTGATATGCCTAGGTTTCAGGTTAAGTGGCAATTCTTACTTTTTAATATGTTGACTGGGAATGATAATTTAATGGATGTATGGTGTAAGACCGTATCTAGTGGGGCTATGAGGCATGTTATTAAGAAACTATATTTACTGTAATAGCCTTTAAAGAGATTAATTATGGAAACTATGAGGGTATTCATATTCGGGGAGATGAAGCAAGGCTGAAAATGGTAGATTTGCAAAAGCAATTAATTCTTGATCCAGTGAATGTGAGTTTCCAATGTTTAAAGGGTGATGCTATGAAAGATTGTGTTTCCATGTTGCACTATTGGGATTCTTTTTTTAGGAAAAAATTAAAAATAGATTGGATTCATCTTAGTGACTTGAATTCAAGTTTTTATCATGCTCATCTTAAAGCTCAGGCTGAGAAGATTAGAGTTATTATTGTGCAAAAAAAAAGGATGGGAGGGGGGTGTTGTGTTATTACTGATCCTCAAGAAATTACTAATAGTTTTTTCAAAAATATTGTGGGCACATTTCATGAGAAATTAGATGTTATTAATGAAGATATATTGGTTGCTGGTTCTATGTTGACAACAGAGCAGAAAATAAATCTTTTCAGATCATTTAAAGTAGAGGCGGTTAAGCAATCAATTTTTCGATCCCTTTGAAGAAAAGTCTTTGTCAGGATGGTTTTGGAAGTGGATTCTTTAAGGAGGCAGAAGCTACTATTTGTATTGAGGTAACTCATG
>CAOJBK012996092.1:0-11182 GCA_948294925.1 Codiaeum variegatum
AATTAAATTTACAAAGATGCTAGCATGTTTTAATGTTTAATTCACAAAAGGATAATTTCAATTATGTCTTAGTTTAATGAGATATAAATGGGTATGACTAATTGAAATGATTTGGACAAATAAATAAAATAATTAAGCTTAACATAAGGTGTAAGCTTAATCCACATTAGATGTGGTTAATTAAGTTTTAAAGGTGATTCCTACTAAGTTTGGTCTTAATGTAGTTGATTAGTAGACTATTAAATTAGTCAATAAGTCAACCTACATCTTTTCCATTCTCCTCCCCATTTTAAGGAAAGATGTTGGAGGATTTGGGTATAAAACCAACAATGTCATCATCTTTTTGCCAAAGAGATGTGAATGGGTTACTATTCATCATCTTTTTCCTCTATCATCTTTTCCAAGAGTTAGAGAGAGAAGCTCTCTAAGAGTTATAGAGAGAAAGCTTCAAATTCACACAAAACTGAGAAAGAAAGTTTGTTTTAAAGAAGAGTTCTTCAAACACAAACTCTTCTTCAATCAACCTTTGAGAAAGGAGTGTGGAGAAGCTTTCAAATCTAAAAGCCAATCCTCAAGTCTCAACTTCTCAAGTAAAGGAGCAAGGATCAAACATTTGGGTAACTAAAGAGAGGAGATTCAAGCTTTTTAAAGAGAATTAGAGCATAAGCTTTTAGGAAAATCTAGGTATAGGTATGCTTCAAGCTAGAGGCTTTGCACTTGAGGAGCTTAATGAAGGAGGGCCAGAGGTATTATTACTTCAAACCATTCTTGGTTCAACTTGTGTTTTGCACACAATTGGTGAAATATCCTTGGTAGAAGTTATGGGTCCAAACTTAGGTTTAGACATTTATCAAAGAGTTTGATAAATAACTAAACCCTCTATGTTAAAATTGTTTTGACATAGAATTGATTTTCAAAGTGTTTGAAAATTTCTAATGATTTTGTTAAAAGAGTTTCGACAAAATGTTTTTACTCAAACCCTAGGTTAGGGCAAAGTTTTAAAGAGTTTGAAAAATTGCCTAACCTAATTTTGTTAAATGAGTTTTAGCAAAATTTAGTTTTCAAAAAAGTTTTGAAAATCAAAATTCAAATCCCTCCTCGGGACTCGTCTTTCCCTTTCCTTTCTACTTTCGCTGCGCTGTTTGCATTTCATCTTTCAAGAAGATACTCCTTTATCTGTTTGAAGGCTTTTTTACATTCCTAGTTCCACTTTTTAGAGGAATTTTTCTTGAGCAGGTTGAATTTTGGTCCATAAGTGTCTGCTAACAGTTAGATGAATCGACTGATGTATTGTAAATGGCCTAGAAAGCCTCTTATCTCCTTTTCAGTTTTAGGAGGTAGCATATCAAGTATGGCTTAGATTTGGCTGGATCCATTTCAATGCCTTTCTTGCTAACCATGTAATCTAGGAATACTCCATATGAGGCTCCAAATATGCATTTGTTGGGATTTAGCTTGAGATTGTACTGTTGAAGTCTAAGGAAGAACTTCTCTAGTGCTTATAGATGTAGCGCAGGGGTAGCACCTTTAATGACCATGTCATTGACATACACTCCCATTTATTTGTGCATTAAGTCATAGAAAATTATAGCATCCATTATCTGATAGGTGGCTCCGGTGTTCTTCAACCCAAACAACATTACTCTGTAACAATAAGTGGCTCATTCTGTAATGAAAGTTGTCTTTTCCATGTCTAGAGGGTGGATTGGGATCTAATTGTACCCCGTGGCTAGATCAGTCAAGGAAACCATCTATGTGGGGAAGTAAAAAATTGTCCTTAGGGCATGCCTTGTTTAAGTCTCAGTGATCTACACACATTCTGACTTTGTCATCTTTCTTCGGTACTAGGACGATGTTAGCCAACTAGGATAGGTACTTAATCGGCTCAATGAATCTGTGAGAGAGTTATTTAGATAACTACTCCTTGATTGGAATAGACCATGCATGCTTCATGAGTCTGAGCTTTTTCTTGAAAGGCTTGCAGTCTAGATTGGTGGAATCTTGTGGACAACGATGCTTGGATCCAGTCCGGTCATGTCACTATGCTTCCAAGTGAAGTAGTCTTTGAATCTTCTAATTGCAGAATCGGTGTACTATTTGTTTGAGCATGCAGATGCAATGTATGTATTTTTATACATGTTATGAGTTCCAGTGCATATGGGCTCTTTAACTATATCTTTTATTTCGTTAATTATTTTATTCAATTTTTTTTGTTTGATTGAGGTCAAATTCATCAATTGGAACATCAAAAGAAAACAAAGAGACAGGCTTGTAGCAAGAAAATTTGGAAGTTTTATTGATAGAAATTGGAGAGAGGTCCACGGTTACATCATATTCATAGTTAAAACACGATGAACCTTTTACATCAGCATCAGACTTAAAAAAAGAGGACTTAGAACTAGTACTTGACTCAGACTCATATTCAGAACTGGACTTAGACTTAATTTCTGATTCAGATTCAGTAGCTTCAAAAGGAATTTCATCAAAATTTCAGTTTTTTAGCTTTCCCTTAGCAAGCTTGATTAGAGTGGAGATGTCATATTTATCCTCCTTATAAGTGAGAATAGTTATATTACCAAAGAGGCTTGCTTCCATGTTCTCCTCATAGTTTTTATCCAGGAAGTATAAAGGTTGGCAGTCTTCAGTGGTCAGCTTCACATCAGAGAACAGCTCATACCCAGAAATTTTAATGTCGGTGATGGGGCTGATCCATGGTTCAGGAAAAGCACAGTAAGGAACTGTCTCTCCCTCTTTGACAAAATATTCATTTAATGTTCTGAAATAAGGCTTCATGAAGTTGTCAACTTCACCCCCTTGCTTAATGATTGCAGACTTCTCTCTAGCTTTGGCTTTCTCTTCCTTAACTTCTTTATCAATGGGTTCATAACCCAAGCCAAATGAAGGAGTGGAAAACTTGATTTTGTTGAAGGAATCAACCCTTTGTTGGTTCTTACCCAGGCCCATACAAGTAAAATAAGCCATATGCTTCAGAATGTTTCCAATCATCGAATTGCAATACGGATCAAAGTCTAGGGCATGCAGCTATTTTAGATTCTCAATAGTATGAATGAACTGAACAAATGAGAAGTCGAATAAAGGATATGCTGATAACTCGGGTTGTATTTTTAGGATAGACACAGTGTCTGGGGCTTTAGATTTTCCAGACAGATCATCCTTAAAGGCGACAATGTCATTCTTTAGCGAGAACTTGACTCTTTGATGCAAAGTAGATGGCACTGCTTTGGCCTGATGAATCCAAGGCCTACCCAAAAGTAGGTTATAGCAAGATGGTACATCTATGACTTGGAATGGTACTTTGAAAGTGGTTAGGCCCATAGTGACGGTTAGAGTTGCCACTCCCAAAACTTGTCTCTTCGAATTATCATAGGCTCGTACAATTTGATCAGAAGGGGTTAAATTCATAGCACTTAACCCTAGGCAGCTTGCAACTTTCAGAGGGTAGACATTTAGTACAAACCCATTATCAACCAAAGTCATAGGGATAATCTTTTCCCTTGTGATGATGGTAAAGTATAAAGCATCGTCGTGTGGACCTCCAAGTGGGATCTCATTGTCGGAGAAAGAGATGGGTGTTCCCTTTATAGAACTAGTGATTGATGCTACTAGAGTCTCGAGAGAGATGTTAGAAGATGTATGGGTTTGGCTCAACTCCTTGCAAAGCGCTTGGCGATAAGGATAGGATGACATGAGCAAATTTAGATGGAGATGTTAGCTTGAGTTTTCTTTAACTGTTTCAGTATGGGATCCTCTTCAGGTTAAAGAGTTCCTCGAGTTTGAACCACTGGTTGGCTCAAAGATGGGATAGTAGCAGGAGCTTGAGTTATGTGACCACTTCTAGTTATAACATCCATTTCTTCACCTAAGTGCCTTAAGTCAATAATAACATAGTAGTAGTCATTATGAATTAACCTTCCTAAAGAAGTTTGGCCAATTGGAGGTACGCAATTTGGGGAGAGTGACCTCTCTAAGAAAGATTGGTAATCTCTAGTATAGTGGTAATTGTTTAGGAGCACATCATTAGTAATGAGGTGTGATGAATCACCTTTCTCAAATTCATTTAGTATAGCATTTACATTATGCTCTGGGAGGGGATTTATGCCAATGTTTATAGTGGGAAGCAGAATCTAGTCGACATTAATGAGATCTTGAATCTTGTGATGGAGAGCCTTATAATCATCAGTTCTATAGCCTGGCCTGTGGTGGTAATCACTCCTCTCTTTCATATTGAAGTTCTTCGGCAATAGGTTGGGAATTGGTTTAGGCTCCAATGGTTTGAATGTGCCCTTCTCTATGCACTATTTTAGAAGATAGTTCAGTGTTAATCCCTTCCCTTCATTGTATCTGGAGTGGCTTACAGGCTAAAACTATATTAAATCCACCCTCTTTCTGAGTAATATTTGTTTTCTTAAAGTGAAAGGATGAGTTCTGAGCTTCATCTTTAATAAGACCAGAGTGAATCCCATATTCGAGGTGAGTGCAAATAAAGACTAAGGCTTTAAAGTCAGGAAAAAACTGTATTATCATTTTGTCTCAAAAAATAGGCAATAGATTCTTAACAACCATGTCGATTTGTTTAGGATCAGTGGGTCTGTTTACCATTTGAGAGGGTTTCTCCCTCCATCTAAAAATATAAGCAGAGAAGGTTCTTTTGGTTATTGTTTCATTGTTTCAAGATCCCTTCTTTTAATGTCTACTTCTTGATTATAGGAATATTATTTTATAAATTCATCACATATTGATTCCCATGTATGTTTCTTTAAATCCTCTAGTTGTACAAACCAAGTCAGAGCCGCACCAGTAAGCTACTGTTGGAAGAGATAAGCAAGGAGCTCACCCTCCACTCCCAAAGGGTAGAGTGTCCCATCATAAATCCTCAAATGAGTCTCAGGGTAAGAAGTACATTTGAACTCCTCAAAATGTGGCATTTAGAACTTGGGTGGAAGCCTTGCCTTAGGGAAGGGACTCAGTGCCTTCACATGTAGGACCTTCTCTTTCTTCTTGAGGGCTTGCAAAGTCTTCTCCATTTCCTCATAATTTTTAGCCATAATTTTGAGGAGTGGGTGGTCTTTAACTTCTTTTAAAAAAGGATCCAGAGTAGGGATAGTTGGGGTGTTGTTTCCACGGCTAGGTTGTGGAATTAGAACAATTACTTCATCAGTCAAAACTTCCTTGCCAGAGTTGGAAGAGGTAGAGGCATGATTAGTGGGCTAGATCCAAACTTGAGTCAATATGGCTTGTACTTTACCCATGATGGCTTGCTCTTAGTTTTGCATCATGGCAGTGAGGGTCTCCTGTTGAGTCTTCATAGTCTCTTCTTGCCTTTGTATGATTGCAGTAAGCATGCCAGCAATGTCAGTAGGTGCAGGTGGAGCAACAAGATTACTAATGGCAGTGGCATCAACAACAGTGTTGGTAGGTGGGATATCTCCAGTAAACATGATTAACTTTGGAAAAAGGGGAAAGGAATTGAGTATCAACTCTTTTGAAAGAAAGGGTAAAGCCAATAGTAGGCGAGTAATTTTGTAAGGAAGATAGGTGTTCAAAAGATTTTGGAGTATTGTCTGGAACAGTGCACTTTATCCAACTTCTGTGTTTTGGATGTCATGAAGCATATATGCATGAGTGAAAAAGGTTTCATGATGATAGTAATATTAGAGTTATTATGGTACACGGGACCTAGAGTCAACTCTAATCATTACATGATGATTAGGTGGTTTAGCGGTTCCTCAACAACTGGAGGTGTGATATACCTAACCATATGTGAACAAAGGAGGCTTGCATGGGTTTAGTGGTACGTGAAACCTCACTATCCCAATCGAAAGGACCAGAGGGTATTCCTCGAATTTGGATGATTTCACTATCGGCGAAGCAATCCTAAGGAAGGAAGCTCACTCGATGTTACTCTCTATTCGGGTTTTCCTAGTATACAGGAGCATGTGAAGTGATGCATGAAACCAACTTTCACATAATGACAAGCCAAAAGTTATTTTTAAGAAAATAATCCACTTAAGGTCAGTTTTCCAAACGTCCCTAGTGGAGTCGCCAACTGTGAGGCCCGATCCAACCAGTCTACAGGATTTCCCCATGCCCGCCTGCGAGCTCCGATTTGGTTAAGCCCAAGGAAATCGACTGCTAGAAGTTAGATTGCACATGGCATCATGGATTGTGGCTAGGTTACCACATTTGTCATCCACATGTGTTCATTGGCGTGCACGTAATGTGATTAGTATTTAGAGTCGCCACCCAATCTTTAAGAAAATGATTTTCTATAGAGATTAAGAAACCTTTTGAAAAGAAACTCCACTTTTAGTATTAAAAAAAATAATTTTTAACCCAATTGAAAAAGCTATTCTTTTTTGGAACCAGAGGGGGTTTGAGGATTTGTGATCTGAAAAACATTTTATGACAAAAATAGTTTTTTACCATTTTTTACATAACATCTTTTGGTTTGAAAATTATGTGATTTTGGTCAAAATTTAGTTTCCGTGGATGCAAGAACAAATATACAATGTGGATGCATGAATATGTTAAGATACACATGAAAATCTCATAAAGCGATGAAGACAATGATTTGACCAACCATCCTTCCTCTAGCCCACTTCAAGTTTTAGTAAAGGCACATCACCCCAATAAAAGCAGTAAATTACAATCTGCAAACCATTAAAATTAGGGGATCTCTCCTCCTGGCTTATGATCAGGAAGGAGCACACATTCTCCAATAACAAAGCACTCACACAATAACAATAAACAACAATAATAAAAGAAATAGAACAATCACAACAAAAATAGAAAGGAACTAAATAATAACAGCATAAACAACAAAATTGACATAGAAAAAAAAAAGAAACAAGTTTGGAGTTGAAGCCGTGAGATGGTTTGCCAGCATATCAGTTGAATGTGAATCAAATCCTACGTCGTTCTCCCGTCTTGCGAAGGGTGGGGACTATTCTGATAACAGAGGGTGGCTTGATGTTTAGTAGTTAACTGATTTTAGTTTTATAAAGAGGTTAACCATTAGGTTATTAATCAATTCTGATTTTGATTAATAAAAAGTGATTTTGAATATGATTACCTAAGTTCATTTTAGGGTTTGACTGATTTTAATTTATGAAAATTGATTTTCCATAAACATGCCTTATTTCAATATTAAAGGGCTTAAAAAAATGAGTTCTGATAAACATGCCTCAAATCAGTGTTAAAGAGCTTAAAATAATCAGTAGTTAAGAGAAAAGGAGTATACTATACCAATACTAAATTTATTTTGTGGGGCTTTGGAATTGGCAGATCGAAAGGCTTGAGAAAATCAGAATGGGTCTCCGTTGTGTTCGAAGAGCACAAGAATCTATTTGTCTGAACTGGAATGGGCAGGATTGAACGTCTAAACTGACTGGAGCTGTGATGATTATAGTGTGGAACTAAAACCTTGAACTGATTGGACTGAAATTGTAGTGTTTAGGATTTTTTTTGAGTGTTTAGAGGCTTAGGAAAACTGTTAGGATGCTCTGAAATCTGAAAAACTGAGGTGAAAATCTAGAATCCGAAATTATTATGAAAAGTCAAATTTATAGGGATTCGTGCCAAAAACCCCAGGGAATAAAATGTGTGCATTTTGGGACTTGTGCATGCTTTTTGGGCCTTATGCATGTGCGAGGATTGAATTGCATGCATGAGCGAGGCCTAAAACGCATGCACACGTGTGTTGTTTTGGGCCTGGGTTTTTAGACCCGAATTTTCTACGTCTAGTTTGGTCTGATTCGATTTAGTTTTTTTTTTGGGTTTTTTGGATCCGTTTGATGTTTGATTTAAGCTCGGTTGGATCCATTGCATTTATATTAACGGGACGGATGAAATGGTGCAAAAATGAGAGTTCATACTGAATTTCATGAGTGGGGTAGTTCTTTTCCTTTAGCATTTTTCAGTCTGTATACCTCCCTGCCAATGACTTCTTTCACCTTTTATGGGCTTTCTCAGTTCGGTTGTAGCTTGCCAACCCCAATATTACCTAATGTGACTTCTGCTTTTCTTAGAACTAGATCACCTTCTTGTAAAGTTTTTTTTTAACCTTTTATTATGATATCAAGCTACTTTGTGTCTATATGCTGCCATCCTTGCTTGAGCCACTTTTTCCTCTATTAAATCAAGATTCAACCTTGTTTCCATTTACTGATCAATTTCTACAGCATGATCCACTCTATACAATGTTGTCCAATCTTGAATGGTAACATGGCTTCCAACCCAAACATTAATAATAATGGAGTTTCACCCGTTGGTAATCTCGGTGTAGTGTGGTAGCTCCACAAGACACTATTGAGCTTTTCTTCCCATTTGACTTTTTTTTTTCTTCATAATATTTTCTTCATCCCTTGAAGTATGATTCTATTGGACATGATTCTGTTGGACACTTTTGTTTAACCATTATACTGCGAATGAGCTACTGAGGTGAATCAAAGGTCAATGTCGAGGTTCTTTCTTATGTCCTTCAACTCCTTAGAGTTGAATTATTTTCCATTGTTAGTAATCAACACTTTTGGTATTCCACACATGCATGTAATGAGTTCCTAAAAAAATTAGTCATTCTATTTTAGGTAATGGTTACAACAGCTTCTGACTCTATCCACTTAGAGAAGTGTTCCACTGCCAACACTAAAGATTTTATTTGTCTAACCGAAGGTGGAAAGGGTCCTAGTATATCCATTCCATAAATGATAGAACGACCATATAGCTCAAATGGAAGTGAGTCCAAAAGAGGGCTTCCTCGAGAAATTAGCGTGCTCTTGACATGACTTGCACCTCTTTACCATCTCTTCTACATCCTTCTTAATGTTCGGGCTAGTATCCCTATAACAAAGCATTCCTCACTATTGTGGAACTTGCCTCATGAGCTTCACAAATGCCTTCATGTATTTCCTTAAGAACATACTCCCCTTCTTTTATAGGTATGTATCTGAGGCATGGGTGTGTCTGAGATCTTTTCAACAACTCTTCTTTTTTCTTAATTGTATCCCTTGGCCCATTTTACAATCTTCTGGCAAATTTCCATCGACTAGGTACTCTGCTAAAGGTTCCATCCAGATTATTTTCCTTTTGACAAAGTAGTTTGGGCCAGCAGATGTAGTTGGATGCTCCTAAAAAGCCACGGGGATGTTTTTCAAGTTGGTCATTCTTCCAATTGCAGCTGCTTTAGCAATTACATTCGCTTCTTTATTGTCATCTCCATATCTACCTGAATTCCTAACTTTCAAAGTGTCTCCCACTTATCAATAACTATTATGCCAACTCGGCATAGCTTTTCATCTCATCATTCTTTAAGCTAAAATTCCCTTGCACTTGGTTAGAATCACTATAGATAGTTAGATATTCCATGCCGACCTCCTTAGTTAGGGCCAATCCATTTACTAGTGCCTTATATTCTGCCGTGTTGTTGGATAGATCAAACTTCAACCTAATTTCATACTTTATGATTACATGGTGAGGTCCTTTAGGAATAATGCCAACGCTAACTCCTTCATTTCATTTGGCTCCATTAATAAACATCTCTCAATGCTCCTTCTCTTGAGTTACTTCCTTGACCGAGGTCAATTCTACCATAAAATCTGCTAAAGCTTGAGATTTCATGGCTCTTCAAGGTTCATATAAAACCTCGATGTTTAATGCTTATTGAGCTAGCCCTAGCATTTATGGCATCTGAAGTACCTTTTTGAGCTGGAGGTATGTTCTATAGATTATATGATGGCCTTCAATGTAGTGCCTTAGTTTTTCTATAGCAAGTAGTATGGCCAAAGCATGCTTTTTAAGGCCTGGGTATTTGAGCTTCGCATCTTGTAATACTCCACTGACATAATATACTAGATACTGCTCTTCTCCTTCTTCTCTTATCAAAACTGCTACAATGGTATTTGTGGTAGTAGAGAGGTATACAAACATATCTTCTCCTAAAAGGGTTGGCTCAATAGAGGAGGAGAAATAACGAATTCTTTTATCTCTAGAAAGGATTTGGCACTCCTCAGTCCGCTTAAATTTCTTTAAGTTTTTCAAAATCTAAAAAAAAGGGTTGGCACCTTTTAGCTAAACATGATATCAATCTCCCTAGTACATTGATTCTCCCATTCAACATCTAGACCTCGATGATGTTGGAAGGTGGTTTCATGTCCAAAATGGCTTTGATTTGTAAGGGTTGTTTTTTATGATTCTTTGTTATACCATGTACCCCAAAAAATTACAGGTGGGACTTCAAACATACATTTTTCTATATTTAATTTGAACTTAGAAGATTTGAGTACCAGAACACCTTTTCCATATCACTTGGGTGATCTACCAAACTCTGACTCTTGATTATCATATCACCAAAATAAACTTCCATATCCCATCGATGTATTCTTTAAGCAACCTGTTTACTAGCCTCTAATATGTTGCACCTGCATTCTTTAGGCCAAAGGGCATCATCTTGTAGCAGTACATGCCTTTATCTGTAATAAATCTTATTTTTTCTTCATCAACTAGGTTCATCCGGTCTGATGATTTCCCAAATTAACCTCTGGAAAAGAATAGAGCTTGTGCCCGACTGTGGAGTCTGCTAATTGATCAATGCTAGGAAAAAGGTGGTTGTCTTTAAGGCATGCTTTGTTCAAGTATGTAAAATACATGCACATCCGATATGTACCATTAGACTTCTTAACTAAGACCACATTGCCTAGCAATTTAGGGTAGTCAACCTCTTTGATAATGTATATTGCTAGGAGTTTGTTAATTTCCTCTACAATGGTCCTCTATTTCTCAGGAGAGTGCTTCCTTCTTCTTTTTTTCTTCTGAATCATAGGTTTGATTTGAGTATCGATGGTGGGCTCATGGGTAATAATCGTAAGGTCTATCCTAACCTGGTCGGATGTCTACCATGCAAATTCATTCGGATTCCTTACCATTCTTTCTATAAGTTTCTTCTAAAATTTAACATCTACTTCTCTCTCGACCTTAATATTTAATAGACTAATATCTTCTTTACTTAGCTCTCCTTCAGTTGGCAAGGCCCTCTCTGCTCGTGGGCCCGGGGGGGGGGGGGGGGGGGGGGGGGGGGGGGGGGGGGGGGGGGGGGGGGGGGGGGGGGGGGGGGGGGGGGGGGGGGGGGGGGGGGGGGGGGGGGGGGGGGGGGGGGGGGGGGGGGGGG